>JAQBSW010008826.1:0-32009 GCA_029291075.1 Eudiplozoon nipponicum
CACATTTGCTTAAATATGCTATTGTAAGTATTGTGCAGTGTATAGTTGCCTGAGGATGGTACTGGAAAGTAGGCACCAAAACGTCGCCCGTAAACAAAGATGTAATAGAACCGCATTTCCATTGGGACGAACAAAAACTCAACCCGATCAAAGACAAAACAAAATTGGAAATTGTGATCAATCGGATCTTTGTGAAACTGTCCGTGCAAAGCTACTACCCGTGTACGCAAAACGCGGCATTGGAATATATGAAGCTAGCACTCAGACAAAATTTAAAAAATAATTGAGAAATCAATTGAATCTCGCTAGCTGTAGGAATAGATCAGACGGAGCTGGCATGGGATAAGTGTGAGGTTTAGTCAACGAGTTTAATAGCTAGAAATCTGCTGCTGGTCGGAGCGAACTCTCCTCTTTCGTAACGTAATCCATGGGAGCACGAAAATTATAAAATACTGTTTAAGGCCGTCTGCTCCTATCATCTCATATGTTGCCGAGGTGCCGCTACTAGTTTCTTTTGGGGAGCACCATAAACATTTTGTTGTTCCTTACATTAATGTAATTATAGTAACAGATTAAAACCAAATGATACCCGAGTGAATTAGAAGGGACTTTGGGGCATCTAAACCGCTAAATTCCGATCTTCGGTCAGAATGCAAATGTGCCCAAATCCCTGTTTAAGGTCAAGAACGCCGGACTATTTGCCTATCGCTAGTTGCAGGAACAGATCTCAACCAGCCGACATTGGTCACGAGATCAAGTTTTGTCACGGAGTTTTATTGTCGGAAATCAATCGCCGGTCAGAGTGAACCAACCATTTTCGTAATGTAAACCAAAAACAGATGAGAATGATTAAACTAAGCCGGCCATTATCATCTCTTGTGTTTTCCGTGACGCAGCTGTTAATTTCTTTGGTGTAGCACCATATACTTTTGTTGGTTCGTAAATTTCATTTGATTCTAGCCATATTTAGAGCGTTCGACCGTAGGCCTTGGACATTCGCTTCAAACACTTAACACCATTCGGGCAGACAAGTGATCTCCTCCTGCACCATGTGGCTGCATATAATCTTTATGGAATTTGTGCTTTTCGACCTCGAGTGGTATATACGTTTATTTTGACAATCGATCGTCTTAACACAATTTATAATGAAATCAAGCCCTTTTAGGGCGTTTGTGTATTCGCTACAAAAAACATTTAGTAGATATCTTCATTTATCAATGATTTATTACCACATTCGCCCGCAGACACCATCAGCGCGCCTGATGTCTGACAGAGTTTTGCTCTCGTTGGTTTTACGCTTATCTAATTACATTATTACTGGTTGTCCGTAAAAGAGTTATTAAAATTTAACGTTAATGAAATTCTTTGCGTGTGGCAGCGTTTTCTTTGAAAGCCAAATGAATCAAATTAATTTTTAATGTGCTATTCTCGTCCGCTTCTCTCGATCTACAGGTCTGAACATCCAAATTATTTACTTTTTGGGCATGATCATGTCGATCAATATTGGTGAGATAATATACCCTATTTTCATTTTTAACTAGCCGTTCTCTAGCAGAACTATACTGATTTTGCTGCTTCTTAGGCGCCGTATTCGTCGCAGCTGGCTGCGGTTGTTTGTCTCGCACTCGCTGATTTTGCCCCGCAGAATTGCAGCTATGTATGTCGCCCCTGCCGGTTGTTGTAACGAGACTCATGTGTGGTGTCGCAGCAACAAATATGGCCAAACTTTGTGTAGCTTGAGTTTTATTCTTTCAGGCCTCCCTTCGCACTCGATATTGCATCATATCTGGTAGGATCCAGCAGCATAAACATGATGGCTTTATGCGGTTGCAACCCGCGAAAAGACTCAGTTAGCTTTAACAACCTCCGTCTGATGAGTGACGTTAAATCAAAAGGCATCTCACTTGGTAGTGGTTTGAATCTGTACAATTCTGAAAACGCATCCTAAGGCCTGGCTCAGAAGTGATCCAACATTCTTCTATAATATTCTGCATACGTCAGGTCGACGGGTTATTCTAGTTAAACAGCAATTGTCCGGTCATATAATTCATGGACAGCCACGTGCAAAATACGTGCTTCTACTGCAAATTCTAGCGTTTGACCAGAGGCTTAAAATGTTTAGAACAACATCGGTGGACTTTCCACATCCAGGGGTTCAAGCATAGCCCTAAGTTTTGATGACAGTCAGAAAAGCTAGTCGATTTGTATTCAAAATACTTCATATGTCCTTCTGCTGCCTCTTCGGCGCGGTAGACATTGTTGACTTCTCCTACTTTGGATGGGTCGTTTATGCGGATTCCCACAGAATTTATTATGTGTGTCGTGCAGCTGAGACTTAATTATCCCCAACTCCTCAGTCGAAGAGTTCATTTGTGCAGACAATAAACTTACTACCTTTTCCGATCTGTCAGAATTCATTTTGATAAAAAAAAGATTTATTTTTATCAATTATTTGCTAAAGTTTTCTCGTATAAAACAAATTCCAAATATTCATTATTTTCTATCCATTTCTTCAACACAAAGGCTGTTTTCATCATTGTGCTGACTGCTTTATCTTAATTCGTGCACTTCTGCGAGGACAGTATCCGGATTATAATTGATGACAGTGAATGCAAACACTATGTTGGGTACAACAGGGGCCAGGTAGTTAACCGATTTCCTGTTGCGCAACATGTACTTCTTAAATGATACAATTTTAGTAATAAACACTTATCGTTCAGAAAAAACAGTAAAGGTTTTTTTATTAAAATCCGATTAAAATAAATAATCAAGCATTCAGTTTAACATACTACTGAAATATTTAGTAAAGATGAAAACGCTAAGTATACTAAAAGTTTTTATTTGTAAATTACTGCTAAAGACGCCAATAAACAACGATGACAAAGCCAATTACATAATAGATCAGACAGAACATTTCGAATATAATCAGTAAATATTTACGTTATTACAAATTTCAAATAAATATGCATTTAAAAATAACTATTTAACGGCAGTGACATTTGTAAATCCGCCATATATGCAAAATGTTTAATGGCGAATTCAAAATGTTCAAATAAATAACGACGAATGGTTGCAAAGCTATTCATAAAAAATAATAAAAATTCAAAATTTGACTGAATAACATTAATATATAATGCCACAAATTTAAGCTTGTTGTCCATATTTCAGTTAAAATGTCTCGCTACGTATAAGATATACGACCAGTTAAATTTGGTTATACTTGCGCTATTGCGATGTATGGTTGAGTAAATATTTTAATATTTCTCAACATAACCTGCTAATTAATTAGGCGTCTGTGGTTAGTGCATAACAAACTAAACTCATTATATGAGGTCAGAATTTCCTTCAGTAAGACTCATGTAGCTCTAACTTGAGGATCGTTTCTTGGTAAAATTCACATTGGCAACTTGAAAATTCTATGATGAAGGAAGATTTTCTGTCTTAATGTCTTCGACAATCTTTTCGCCTCTTTAACTCATATAAGAATATTATACGTAATATTTCTACAACATCTGACCACGATATGGTCATATCTACGCCTGACTCAATTAGAAAATTGAAAACTTGAATACATCAGGAATAACAGATTGTTCAGTGTAGACTCTATATAAACGAATTTCAACACTTGACGGTATCTTTAGTGTTCCCAGGCTTCATTTCAGTACTCCTTTCAGAATTCTGCGAATACTTCAATTTACCCTTTCATGGAACAAACTGGAACCTAAATGATCGCTAAATGCGCATTATCTTGAACAAGTGACCTGCGTGGTCTAAAGAGTTTTTTTTATTTCGGAATTACATGTGCTGATCTAGCTCACAATGTAAATATATGACACGTCCCACGGAATGTGAGATCAACATGATAGCTGACTTCTGTAGACTTTCCAGTAGTCGGGTCTCTGGCGCGGTCGCCAAATTTTGTGGCAACAGGCGTCGTATAAACTACCGTAAACCTTTAAGATGCCAAGACCGTATACGTCTGAGTGTCAGAAATACTCTATAGGTCTATTGAACTAGTGCATTTAATAGAATAACTAAATTTTTTATGAACAAAAATAATGAAAACGATGTAACTAGTAAAGAATGGGACGTTTTTTCTGCTACATTGTAATGCTTGGCTCCGCGTTACAACCCAACGAATCTCAATTTCGACGGATCCGGTTTACCTTAGGGTCACATATGCTAATTCTGGTTTTAGACAATATTTCTCCTAACTGTGATTTTAGAAACAACCTCTGTTAGTTTCAAGCAGTTTTCATTTAGATTTCTTGAACTGCAATTTTAATTGTAATTAATAGAGCTTTGTTTAATAATATTACACACCCGCGCGTAATATGCCGGTAACATGCAGTGGATTAATGTGTTATAACTGTCAAAGCCAGGATTTATATTTTGTGTGTTTTTAATCATTTATCCGTGAACAGTGACTACACTGCTAAGACATTCTGGATTTATTTATCGTGATTTTATGACTCTTTGCTTTTGTGCCTAGATATGTGCTTTGTGTTAACAATACTTAATTATGTTGCCGTCTAGAGCACGGTCAATTTTGACCAACAGTGAATTTTAATTTAATTTGCAACATTGTTTATAATACACTTAAGATAATTCGACTTAGCCTTCTCCCGTCACGACACTCGTAAAAAAATTAAGACTGACTATAAGCACGGCCCACGATACCCATTTCGACCGACGTCAGCTACCAGGAATATGTAAGAATAGCATAGCATCGCTAAATAAACAGGTACCCCCAAAACCTCTTACATAAATCGCAACAACTCCTACAACATAAAGTATAATCTTAATACATGGAGTGTAGTACGTATGATTTTTTTATCCCATCGTCAAATCACAATTCAGAAGTAATTTAAAATCGAACAGTCAAAACACTATCTGAGTGAGAGATAGAGCGGGTTAAAAGAATCGAGATCCCCTGGAAGCTGAAAAGCAAAACAGGCTTGTAAGTCTGCACATTCATAATCTAGACAATAAATTATCCCTTCCAGTATCCGCGTATGAATTTAATTTAATGGCAAGCTGCTGAACTCTAAATATCTGTATCGCCGTATTTTTTGTTCTTATAAATGTTTATTCAATTTTAGTTACCTGTTAATTATAATGTTGACTGAGTCCAGCGAATGCAAAGTCGGTTGTAACGAGTGGCCTCGCCTTAAAAGCGAGTCATCTATGATTTTATGTTTGCCATTCATGTGGAGGTTGTCGAAGTGTAATGTACTAAGACACAAAATTGTCGCTTGTCTCTGGCAGGGTAATTTTTTATTGTTATGGTCGCATTTCCAAGTTTGCTGACTAAAATGAATAGTCCGTGAAACAAACGAATGTTCCGATTCATAAAGTGATGGTAAAATTGTGACTACGTCATGAATGCCGATAAATTCCTGACCAAACCTGTCGTATCTAATTTCTACTGTCTGCATAATATACACATAAAAACATCGGATTGCGAAAGTAATTTTTTATAAATTGACATCGGTCGCCAATTCTGTAACATCAGTTAAGAATAGAAAAGGGTTGGTTTAAATTAAGCGAATTAGTATTGTGGCATTTAATAATGAGTTGAAGGAAGTAAGAAGCAATTCCTTGTCATCTGCCAACCAATAAATATCAAACTTCCTGCTAAGTCCTTCCCGTTTCTTCAGGTACCTTTATAACATATATATTTATTTTCATATTATTGGAAGGGAATTTCCGTAATAATTGAATACAACAAACAATTTTTCAAACTTTCATGTTTAGATGGAGGAATACTTTTAAGTCAATAGGTCTTAAATTGCAAAGTTTGATGGCCTGAGAAGTTACCTGAGTTTGATACAGTTTTGATTTCGTCGCAATTGCTATAGTATCCGTGCTCTGCTAAGCCGGATAGAATATTTATAAAATATGTAACGTAAAATTCTAGGTGAGGATTAAAGATCATTAAGTTATTCCAACGAATTTTGCTCATGCACCTCTGTAATGTCTTAGGAGTCCACTTGTGATCACAGTTCATGTGAAGATAATTGAAGAAATGATAACAAGTAATGATGTCTGTCTTTTATATAATACTGGCACTATCAGTATTTTGTAGTAGGCTTGTTTAAGATGAATAACCTAATAGATAATTTTAGGCGCTAATTTTTTTAAAGTAATGTAATTATAGTGCGGATTTGGCACGCAACGTTTTTCGTCACAGAATTTAGCTTACCACAATTACTGCAAGATCTGTAGGATCAACCATCTGTCAAGTCTAAGTTTGCCAAGGAAAATTGTGATTGTTTGATAATACGTTCTTTATGTAAATCAGTGATTTTAAGTATGATCAAATATAAGAGCCATCTCTTATGTGCAATGTCTTTTTCTGTGGAGTTGATAAACTGCATCGTGTGAGTGTTATGTTGTCTGATTTTCTGTAATCGCACAACTTGAGGCGTGCAAGAGTGTGTTGGTCTGTTTTGCCAAATCAAGTATTCCAATCGGTTGGTTTACTATTTTGGCATTACTTTGTCCATTGATCTCTGCGACGTTTATCCTAGTTTGAAAAAATGAACCAACAAGAGCTGCAAAATTGATGACTGGATATTAATTTGAATTGCCATTAAAGGAAAAATGTAGTTACTTGAAAATTTCATCAAAGAAGTTTGGCAAATTTTATCCAGGATAAAAGAAATTTAATCGACAATAGCCCAAATTATTTGGGGTTCGGTAGTTTAAAGATCGAAAAAATCCTGATCGTCGTCTATGCGGATATGTCCGATTCTGACAGCATTGTTAGCCTCAATTGTTTTAACCTCTACTGTGTTTCACTCTAAATTTCTAATGAAATCAACAACGGATCTCCATCAGTAGTATATTCTATCGTTGTTATATGAGAGGCTCACAGATAAAATGTGAATTTCCTTAGGTACGAAATAGTTTATGGCTAGAATGAATCTACTGATAAGTTTACGGGACATAATATTTATAAATATAAACGTAAAATTACAAAAACACTTAAGGGAAATTATTAAAATATATAAATTAAAACATACGCACACTGTAAAATTTTAGTGTTAATAACAGAAAGCTTAAGAAAAACTGCTAATTCAGATTACGCGGATTGGAATTAAAGCTGAATTTTATTCTGCTGCCTTGATTCGTTGACTTCGATTTATTGTGGAGAACATAATTTATTGAATTAGTAAGTCAGCACAGGTAAAAAACTTTAATAATGCAGTTGACAAAATAAATACTGTTATATGGATGTAGTTCTGCTGTTGTAATGAACAAGTGAACTGGAAGAGTTTTTGTTGTGTTGATAGTTGATACGAATAAAAGTATAGCGTTAAAATATATCATGATGAACACTGACAGCCATTTGAGTTTTAGAACGCTGCTGTCGTAAAATCTGGGTAAAAAAGTTCTGATCTTAGTGCATAATAAACAGATGCCAAAATTTCCGTGCAGTAACTACACTTGGCGTAAATTTGGAATAAACCGTAATTTCGACACTAATAACGCGGAAATTCAATATTCCAAAACTAGCCCAAACTTAATGGCTAGATTTGCAGAGTTAAAATTGAGTCACAGAAAAACCTTTTTCTGCAAAATATTTGAAGCGACTGAAGTGGTCGTTATGTATTTATATGTTTATTTTGCCTAGCGTTCAAATAACGACTACAAATTAAGTTTTCTAAAATTGCCATGCCGAAGTGCTCACGGCAATTCACTTCTCGAATAAAAAATAATTTTATACTTCTGCTGCAATATCGTGTAAAGGAAGATATTTCCTCCGACAAAAATAAAATATCAATTATTGGTAATCTTAAACAATCATGGCTGATTCGAACGAATATCATTAAAAGCGAAAATATTCGTTTAATTTCTAGAAAATTCTTTGTTTTTATCCTTCTGAGTATATATACCATTGAAATGTGCGTAATTTCAGTGGCTCTGCACTTTGTACCTGACGTGCGTGAGTTTCTCTGTTGACATATAGTTGCCATTTTGTTTCTAGTGCAACGACACAAATTAATGGCCGACATATTGCGTAAATTAAATTCAATTTTATTTACGTTGCACCAATGAGAAAAAAGCGAAACTTGCCGTTTTAACCAATAGTGTGCAAGTAGGCATGGCATGCTATTTAAGCACGGCAATTTACCATGCAAGTCAGTTGTGGCATTTGCATTCTACCTGCTTCACGCGTGTGCGTTCTGTCGGCTGTCAATACCTACGCTGGTGATTTGATAGTTTCACCAACAACTAACTACATCCGTGACTCATCCTGTTGCGGTTTACCGGAGAGACGAGCCAATTAAGTGCAGAACCTGCAGGACGCCATCCACATCGTGATTAAAGCTCAACCACGGGAGCGACAACTCAACCAGAGTCCACCCAAGGCTCTAGGACATCTTCAAACTCTGAAGACTTCAAGAGAACGCATTACCAGGCCCTCTTAAGGGCCCCCATATCAGTAACTAATCTCTATTCAGAGCACCTTAACCGAGTTTGTAACGTCGTACGGCATTTACTTGAAGCCGGGGCGTTTACAAAATTGGCGACCGCGCCAGGATATTGATTATTGTTCTGATTTTTTTGGTATAAATAAAATTGACTTCCTTTTTCATCTATTTGGGATAAATAGATTGACATTTGTGTTTTCTTTACCCTGATCGTGGTTTTCTGGGAAATCTGTTGGGTATATATTCGTGGATTTGTGAATTTTTTTTGGGGGGGAATAATAATAATAAACGGAGCCTCTGTTCATCTTTCCTACGTACAAAACGGCACCGTACGTACTGTTCTGCGCTCATTCAACTGTGGAAAATAATAATACATTGGCATCAAAGGCCGACGGGGCCTCTGTTCATCTTTCCTACGTACAAAACGTGCTTTTGTTCTGCGCTCATTCAACTGTGGAAGTTGTTTGTGGAAGTTTTTTATGCTTGCCAAGTTTGTCTTTGTCGTTCCGAAGAATTTCCGAATGAGTGTCAATTTCCACAGCTGACGGAGAGGACAACAGACCGCAGGCACAAGGGGTGCATCAGTATCGGGAAAAGTCTGGTGCAGGAAGTAGAAGACCGTACTTCCCTGCATCATCAAGCATCAACGGCGCTACAGGAAGAAGCCAACTACAATCCGACATCCCCTGTCGACTCTTTTCGTCCACGCCGAATTTTTCACATAGAAAACCAAACAGACGATGCCGGTCGCAATCTACGCCAGCCTACTTGTTTGCATGACCACAGCCAAACAGCCCAACGAACTTTCCTGCACCTTCTTGATTTCAAAACTGGCGAAGAGTTCATCGTTGACACAGGTGCGGCAGTCTCAGTTCTCAAGGTGATTCAATGGCCGAGATGTCGCTAGGCGTTCTTCTCGCAACAGCTACAGGCGAGCCCATACCAACTATGGCTGCAATACCGCACACTCAACAAAGGTCTACGACGTGAATTTTCCCACAACTTCATCATTGCCAAGGTCTCACATAATATAATAGACCTTCATTTCCTTCTAAAATTTCGGCTCATTGTTGATCTTGCCAATCAAAAAATCATCGACCCTTCCACCAGACTCGAACAACATTTTTGGACACTTGCCTCCGAGCGTTTGGAATTACAGGTCATTCAGCCAACCCCAGTGCATCATTCAGCAGAGATATTAGCAGCTCACTCGAAAATACTAATCGCTTTTCGATCTTAACAAGTCAGAGCTACGAGTCTCAACACGATGCATCATATCGTCACTGAAGGACAGTACCTATTGCACTCACAGAAGCGACCACTGGCTCTAGCTAAGCTGAAAGCTGCCCAAGAAGAATTCTCAAGGCTTTTGAAAGAGGGAATCATCGGACCATCAAAAAGTTCATGGGCGTCACCACTGCACTTAGTCTCAAAGATCAAACAGATCGTACAGAGCCTGTGGAGACTACCGTAAGCTCAAATTCAGTGACAAAATCTGATCGCATATCCTATTCCAAATATCAACACTTTACTTGAAAAACTCAACGGCAGCAATTTCTACTTCTCAGTGATTGACCTCAGACAAGCTGTACCATCACATGACCGACACTCACCAGAGGATATCGAGAAAAGCTGCAGTCATCACTCCATTTGGTCTTTTTTGAATATCTTCTACATGCCTTTTGGACTCTTAAGTGTGCTACTCAGACATATCAAAGATTACATAGACAACATACTTCTGACAACTCTGCTTAGCTGCTACTTGGCATATCTCGATGACGTATGTTATGGTCAGTCGAGATCTAGAAGATCTCATGCGAAACATCTACGAAATGTCCCTCTCACACGCTTATCCAACCACGGACTCAAGATCAGCTGTGACAAGACGCAGTTGGAACTCGATCCGACGACTTCTTAGGGCATCGTATCATGGCCCAATGGTATTCAACCGTTGCCATCAAAGACGAATTCAATCAAGAATATCAAGTCACCAAGGACTGTGGGCGATTTGCAGAAAATCCTGGGAGTACTAAAATATTATCGCAAGTTCCTTCAGGCCTTTCAAAACAACTTTATCCTTTGTGCAGCACCTGCAGAGCCGAAAGAGGACTTAGCAAGAGAATTCCATCATTGCTTGGTCATCCGAAAGACAAGGAATTACTTCGGCTTGCCCATCAACTCGTTAGCAAATGCCACAATACTAACACATCCAGATTTCGAAAATCCATTTCTACTCACGAAAATATGCTTCTGAATTCGCTATTGAAACGCTTTGGAACAAGAGATCGACGGAGTTCGGAAGCCCATCAGTTTCTACTCATGTACTCTCCAACCAGTATTGAAACAAGGTACGACACTTTCGGCCGAGAACTTCTCGCCATCCACGACGCAGTGCGCCATTTTATCCAGCATCATTGGCAGTAAAGCAGATTTGTGTGTTTTCTGAGATCATGCACCACTGAGTCTAGCACGCAAACTCACCAACTGTCATCCTCGTCAAGTACCCTGCCGGAGGTGGAATGACAGCTTTCTCAGTCTAAGCGAATGGCAATTTGACGTCTTTTCACGTCATAGGGCAAACAGAACTTCAGTTGCAGATGCCCTGTCTAGGCCAGACGTCTCTCTACAACCACCTTCACTGTCACCATTCACTGTCAACTCCGTGGCACTCAGTGAACCTGCACTAACGCCAACTCTCCTGCGAACTGAACAACGCGGTGACATTCACATTCAAAGATCAATAGTCCGTCACCCAACCAAGGCTGGTCATTGCGACTGACATTGTAAGTTTGGCTGTCTATGTGGCATATTCGACGTGGACGAAAATAGTCAATAGGAATGTCAGATTGTAATTGAATGCTTCCTTGTGGCGTCGTTGATGCCATTGTTATGCAGAAAGTACGGTCTTCTACATTCTGCGCAATACGTTTACCGATCCGGATGTTCTACTGCGTCTGTCTCCTGTTGCCTGTTTGCTGTGGCCTTTCACGTTAACTGTAGAAATTGGAATTCATTCGGAAATGCTTCCGAACGGCAGAGACAGACTTGACATGAATAAAAAAACTTCTGATGATTTTAGCACCAGTTCTTTGGGGCATTTCTGTTAAAAGATTGCGGGGATCTAGATAGTCACCTATTGTTATTACGTGTTTTGGGTATAAAATTTGGTCGAGCGTTCACCTGATTTTGCTCGGATTTTCCTATGGCCATCCTTCTAGAACTTGAGCCATTTTTGCTGTTGTTCTCTCTAAAGAGGAGATCTTATCATTCTGGGGGAAGAGACAAAAGGATGACGAATTTAACTTAGGTTTCAAAACCATAAATTCTAACTCCTATCTCTCTGAAAAGTAATATATTGTGGGGGAGTTGGGGAGCTGTCTGGCGAACATTTTTAATGACTGGGGAAGATTGTTAATAAAAAAATAACCTTAGCCTCATGATCAGAAATATTTGCTTTATACCAACATTTCCACAATTCCCAAAATATCTCAATAGGGCCAAGGTTTGACATGTCTAACTGCGCATATTTATTTTTTTTATTTGCTCAGATTCCTGATGGCCTTAAGCTTCGTATAAATCCGTCGCTGCAATTCTGAAGCTAGTTTAGCAAAAAACTTTGACAGATTTTGATGACTGTCATAATCTCAAAACGAGAAGGAAGGAGAGTCTTCGCACATAAAGAGTAACTCGCAATCTCTATCCCATACAAGAACATCAATATATAAAATTGGACCTGACATGTTAACAATCTTAGGGAAATTAAAAGCACAAATTTATAAGCAAAATGAAATGTATAAAAAGACGTGAATCAAAAAGCATAGAAAAATCTGCTTCCACAATTGAAACTGACGGGATGAGCTTCGCTGCACACAGAAAAATGACGAAATCTGCTCAGACCAAATGTGCTTTCACAAAATCACAAATCCGCGTCCACAATTTACCAGTTTGGAACAGGAAAAAATGACAATATGTGCTTTCACAATATAAAAATTTGATGTTCACGGTATTCCAGATTGTAACAGTCAAAACACGACGCGATGGGCTTCAGACTAAAGGTGCTTTCATAAAATCACAAATCGGAATCCACAGTTTTTTATAGTTTGGCACAATTTGTACGTAGGAGAGAAATATTTTGAAAGAAAGAAAAATTTCCCTCAAAAAAATTTTGCTTCCCAACGAAAAATGCCTACAAGACATCGACTTAAATGGTAAAAAATTTTGGTATGTGCTAACGTCGAATTACTCTATTCCTACGATAATAAAAATTAAGAAGAAACACAGTTAAAAGTATTTATGCCAATCTGGCCCTAATAAGGACCAACAACAGTACTGTTTTCAGGATCTTGGCTCTGTCACTAATTTGTAAACGCCCAGTTTCAAGTATATGCCGTACGACGTTACAAACAAGGTTAAGAACCGTGAAGACCTAGAAATAGTACTGTAGTTGGTCCTTATTAGGGCCAGATTCGCGTTCTCCAGCAAATGCCGTGAAAGTTAGGGAATATAACAGAGTCTACTAGTACTCCTAGACACTTGAGGCCAGCTCTGGTTGACTTTCTGGTGCTCCTTAGTTGTGGCGTTGAAATCAGAGGCGCAAGGTTGTGTGTGTGTCTCTTATTGAATATCTGCGACCACACAGAGGTGACTGACACAGGTAGAAGTCAAATAAATAGATGTTGCTTCGTCTTACAAATTGTGCAGCAAAAAGTTTGGCGTGATTAGGTGACTCCAGAAGTCAGCGTAGGTGAAAGAGTCAGCGCGACACACGACAGCTCGCACACGTAGCGCGCAGTAGAAATCAAACGTTATATATGACAAGCATGGTAAATGCACCGTGCTTATATAGCTTACAAAACAATAGCTCGCACGCCATTGGTTAACGGCAAATTTTGCTCGATTTAATCGATGCCGCGTAAATTAAATTAGAATTTCATTTACGCAATATGTCGACGAATTTTTCGATATCCGTTACATTGTAACACGCGGCTCCTTGTTGCAATCCAAAGAAGGTCAATTTTGACAACTGTAGTTCTCCTTAAGGTCAAATAGTCTAAACCTGTTTTTACACAATATTTCTCTTAACTGTGGTTTTAGCAACAATCTCTGTTAGTTTCAAGCAGTTTTAATTGAGATTTCTTGAACTGTAAATTTAATTGTAATTAATAGTGGTTTGTTTGAAAAATACTCAGCCGCGCGCAATACGCAGGTAACTTGCGGTGGATCTTTAAACCTTTGTGTTCAAACAATGGATTTATTAACTTTTTGCGCATTAACCACATACTACGCAACTACTAATAGTTCAGTCAAGATTATAATCATCCAAATTTCAGGTGTTTATCAATCTATTTTCCTAAACTCCATAGTTCAATGGATTATTATAATTCGAACATTCAAAACCTAGCAAACAGTGGAATAATTATTTATGATGTTTTTAAGACTGTTTTCAAACGATTTTCATCCATCAATTATCAGTGACAATATTTACTGTATTCCTCCTCATAAATTACCAGTGTAGAGGCTCCTAACCTATTCGTGTCTGAGAACCCCATAGATGCCAGATCGCTTGTAGTCCTAAAATTTACAATAGAATCTGATAAGCTTATATTTTCATTCGCATCTGCTAAATTCAGACCTGAAATATCTTGCACTAACTTACTAGTGTCCTCAAATTTAATATCTGCATCCATATCTATTAAATTTAATTATTAATTCGACACTTAATGTTAGGCAAATCGGGATGTGAAACCTGTCTCGTACAAAACACCTAAACAAATAATCTGGAAGGAAATATACGTGAACAACAGAATTATTTAATGACCTGTTCCAGAACGTCCCTTCTATGCGTGCATCAATAAAAAATATAAGAGAGTATAAGCAGATATATATTGTAAAATTTGATCAGTTTTTCATGAAGAAAATTTGATAATTGCAGTGGGTCAAGGAAGATACAACCAGTCGAGGACCGTGACGCTCGAAAACTGAAATTGACGCACAATTCAAAGTCAAGTATTTAAATAAAGAAAGTTCTGGAAAATAAAAGAAAAAATACTTTTTAAATATAAGTCGTTACAATCAGCGAAGGTGGTTTAAATTTATCAGTTATTTTAATTTTGGCGGAGGATTTATCTTCCTCCACACCAGGGACTTTTAACGAAAAATTGTTAATCAGTCTGGATTTATATCATCGTAATCTTTCAACCATTTACATGAATTCCTCACGATTCAGTTGATTGCGTTTATGATAATTACTTGTGTATAAGACATTTAATCTTGTTGACAATATATCGTTTTTTGCGGTCTACAGCACGGTCTATTTATTTTAACTGTGAATTGATTCATGCTTTTCAACATGACATTCAATAAATGTCTGAAAACGTATGAGTCTTCTTACTTCACCCTTCGGAAAAATGTCAGGGACTGATCATGGAACGGGTGGCGATAACAGCCACCATGAAAATGTAGGATATCAGTACTAAATGGACAGCTACCCCGCAAGACCTATTAGTATAACTAACAATCCTCCTACAACATAAACATTAAGAATGTGAGCATTTACATCCTGTATTAATATATTGCTTGTGATAAATATTATTTTGATATAATGTGAGGCTACAGAGCAGCTAACCGAAAGTTAGCCTAATTGAAGTACTGAAAGTTATGAAGAATTGTGTTCTTATTTTAGTGTCATTTTACTTATAATGCAAATATGAATCTGACATTATAGAGACTCTCCTACGTTAGTAAGCAATAAGCCTCCAGAGCCTTATCGATTGTATTCTTTTGAAGGGCCAGATAGACATTCACAAGGTAAGCCGCGATTGAGAGAGTACAAGACCAAAGCTGGTTGTCCAAAAATCCTTTTTAATCCATGCTACGTGTTTCCATGTTTGGGTTGAGTGATACACTTAGATGATCGTAAGCTAATTGATTAGAAGTAATATAATATGCAGTAGCATTTCGAAAAATAAGAGGAGTATTGATGATGATCTGTGGCAACAAAAATAAGTCTGGAAACGTTGAAATCTGATTAAAAATTTAAGCGATGCGATTGCTTTATTGTGCAGATACTAGAGGCTCCTAACCTATTAGTGTCTGAGAACCCCGTAGATGCCAGGTCTTGTTCAGTCCTTAATTGTTCAATTGAATCTAACAAGCTAGTACTCTCATTCACATCTATTAAATTAATGCCTGCCGTATCTTGAGCTAATTTAATTGTGTCCTCAAACTTATGAATAGCTTCCATGCTGATTGTACTTAATTATTAATTTGATATTTAGTGTTAGGCAAACGGAATGTGAAAACTCATACGTCGCAAAACATCCGAACAAATAACCTGGAAAGAAAAAGGACGTGAAAAACAGAATTATTAATTTACCTGTTCCAGAACGTCCCCAATATGTACGATTCAAAAGACAATATGTTAGCAGGAGTATATTGTGAAAACCGAGTAAACGAAAAATGGAGGAAATGAAATAAATGCAGCTTGCCGAGGAAACGTCAACCAGTCACGTACAGATAACCGAAGCTGAAACTGCGCACAATTAAAAGTATATATACTGTCAGGTATTTAAACAAAGAATGTTCTAGAAAATTAACGAATAATTTATTTTTATATAAAATTCGTTTCACTCAGCCGAGTTGGTTTAAATTTTTCAATAATTGTCTGTTTAATTTTGTCGGAGGAAATATCTTCCTCCACATACACAACCTTCTAAAAAAAGACGGAAAATAATAGACGTAATTATCATTCTTCGGCTGACGTTTTACTCTTTTAGAACGAGTTGTGCATAATGGCTCCCCTGAAGTCGACATCGCGCCCTGTATAGTTGTCACTGGAACTTCTACAACGCATGGTGTTGATAGAACGTTTTGATCTTGAAACTTGGTAGAATAAGATGTTGATATGTTCGATAACGCGTCTTGTGAAAGTTGCTGTTTTGTATTGTGTCTGCGTGATTGGATTGCACACATCAGATTCGTCCATGGAACGATGATCATTCAACTCATCTGATAATTCAATCCAATCGTCAATCCAGATAAACTGTGGAATGCAACGATCCAAAGTAACACAATCCTCAATGCCATTTACCTCTATGATGACATTTTTTTCAGTCATCCTCTTGGCATTATATGGTCCTTTGTAAAATGATTTCAGGCTATTTTTCCTACTTTCATTAGTTACATAATCACGCGAAGCCTATCTTAGATCAGAGGACACATAGCACTTGGTTTTTGCTTTTCTAGTCTGGGACGGAGCTAAACGACACATCTTATCTCTAATTGCTCCAACAAACCAATTTACATAACTAGAAGCCCAATAAAGACTACTTGGAGTTACTATTAGAAGATCTCCAGGCGACCTTAATGGTTCTCCGTAAACCAATTCTGTTAATGAAGTTCCTAACTGTGCCCTATATCTGTTGCGCATGGCAAGTAATACTATATGAAGATCATGTATCCAGCTTGTTACACTAGTACACCTAAACGCAGCTTTCAGTTCACGATGCAGCCTTTCTACAATCCCATTTGCTCGTGGATTGTATGCGCTGGTATGCAATATAGTTGTTCCCATGATATTGAGAGATCTTACGAAAAGCTCTGACATAAATTGACTACCGCGATCACTATTGACTCTTTCTGGAACACCATAACGCGATATCCAATTATGTAGGAACGCGAACAAGACTTCTTGCGCTGCCATATCTTTTAAAATCGCTAGTTCAAATTGGCGACTAAAATAATCTACTATAGTTAGCAAATAGCTTTGGTCATTGACTTCAAGCATTTCGACAATTTATATGTGTACGAGTCTGAACCGTCCAATTGGTATTCCAATATCGGCACAGGCTCTTACCCATAGCCGTATGTCTTTAGACATGTGTGGCCATACGTATCCGTCGTTGACTATTTGAATGGTGGCCTTTATGGATGGATGTCCCATATCGTGTAATAGTTGGATTATTTTAGCACGTAACTCCAACGGCACATATGGTCGTGATTGATTTCTGGACATTTCGCATAACAACCACTTGCCACTCAGGAGCTTGCGAACATATCCTGGTCTCTTGGACAAAAGTATCATAAAGGGATCCAAGCCTTGCGCTTCCTTGATTTGACTTACTAAGTTGTTCGTAGAATCATCCAGATTCTTCAATGGACCTTGATATATCAGCTCGATATCGGTCTGCTAAGTGCATCAGCTACCACATTCTCTTTACCAGAAATATGATACACAGTAAAATCGAACTCTGACAACCGGATTATTTAGGAATTTACTCTACAAGAGTAATTAAACCTCGCTCTTTTACGAAGTATGCTAATTAATGGCTTATGATCTGTCAATAACTTGAACTAATGACCGTCTAAATAATGCTCAAAATGTAGCACTGCGGCATACACAGCTAGAAGCTCTTTACTAAACGTAGCATACCGTTTTTCTCGATCACTAAGCTTTCGGCTATAAAACCCAATCGGCCTTACTATATCCTGGTCTCTTAGCTGTAGCACTGCCCCTATTGCAGCACCTGAGGCATCTGTGATTAGCTCGAATGGTTTTTTCTAATCTACTGGTGCTAGTGTAGTTATGTCACGTAGAATTTTCTTGCCGTTCTGGAAATTTTCGCGGTCTTCCTGACTCAAGTTTACAGGCCAAGACTTTTTGATCGTGCTCTTTTCACGAGTGAGATGGCGTGTCAACGATCCTAGAATTCCGGCTAGACTTGGAATGAATCGACGGTAATAGCTGATCATGCCCAAGAATCTTCGCAACTGGCGCACGGTTCGGGGCTCCGTTACTTCCTTAATAGCTAGGATTTTATCTTCCAAAAGTTTAATTTCGTCTTTGGAAAGTATATATCCCAGATACTTAACTGAAGAGCCTCCAATGTTACTCTTATTTGGTTTGACCACTAATCCATATTGTTCCAGCCTGGTCCAAACCGTTTCGAAATGCTGTTGATGTTCATCACGTGAGCGACTAAAAATTATTATTTCGTCTATGTACACCCTTGCTAATGGACAATTCTGAAGGATTTCTTTAGCCAAACGCTGGAATGTCTGACTAGCATTTTCAAACCAAAAGGCATTCGCAGAAATTCATGTGATCCATCTCTTGTAAATCTGACTGCAATGAGTGATATAGAACTTTCCTCCAATGGTATTTGATAGTACGCTTTCCAAAACCTAATACAAACTTGCATATATATTAGTTCACCGCAACAAACAGTATTTATCAATAATATATTGAATTGAATGATGTCATGCTTACCGCGAAATGTGATAAATGATATCGATGAAGGCCAGAGTGTACGGTTTAACTGGAGTAACAGGTGTTCGGAAATTGTTGAAATTCTCAATTTGGGTGAACTTTCGCATAAATTTATATCCATCAAGTTGGTATCATGTACCGACTCGGAAACCATAGTGTTAGTATCTGTACTCAGCGATTTCGTGTATCAGTTACTAACACAGCTATAGTGTTAGTATCCCTTACAGACTCTCTCTCTCTCTATATATATTATATATATATATATATATATATATATATATATTATATAGTGTGAGTTAGCATTGAAGTCGCATTGTCGTTGACTTTAGATTATGTTAGCTTCACTATTATAGGTTTACAAATTCGTCTAGGAGATTGTACCGTCCTATTATTCCACATTCTTCTACCAAATTTATAGTGGTTAAAGGGCGTAATAGCGGCTCCTACTGATGAGTCGCCAGCAAGCACGAAACGAATGTGCATGAGATTATACTATCCGTTCATGCTGCCTTTGCTTTATCCTTCTGATCACAACTGAACTAATTTGTTACTAGGTTCGCAAAACCTAATACATACTTGCATATATATTAGTTCTTCGCAACAAACAGTATTTAACTGATATCGATAATGTTGGAAACATATTCCGATTCGGAAACCATAGTGTTAGTACCATGTCACTTTTCGGTACAATAATGTTGGTATCAGTTACTAACACAATAGCCATAGTGTTAGTATCCTTTACAGACTCGGTATATATATTATATAGTGTGAGTTAGCGTTGAAGTCGCATTGTCGCAGACTATATGATGTTAGCTTCACTATTGCAGGTTTACACATTCGTCTAGGAGATTGTACCGTCCTATTATCCCACATTCTTGACCAAAATATATAGTGGTTAAAGGGCGTAATACCGGCTCCTACTGATGAGTCGCCAGTAAGCATGAAACGAATTTGCATGAGATTATACTTTCCGTTCATGCTGCCTTTGGTTTATCCTTCTGGTCACAACTGAACTAATTTGTTACTAGGTTCGCAACACATAATACATACTTTCATATATATTAGTTCTTCGCAACAAACAGTATTTAACTGTAATATATTGAATTGAATGATGTCATACTTACCGCGAAATGTGATAACTGATATCGATCAAGGCCAGAGTGTATGTATTTACTGGAGTAACTGGTGTTCAGAAATTGTTGTAATTCTCAATTTCGGTGAACTATAGCATAAATTGATATCCATCATGTTGGTAACATATTCCGACTCGGAAACCATAGTGTTAGTACCATGTACCTTTTCGGTACAATAATGTTGGTATCGGTTACTAACACAATAGCCATAGTGTTAGTATCCTTTACAGACTCTGTATATATATTATATAGTGTGAGTTAGCATTGAAGTCGCATTGTCGTTGACATTAGATTATGTTAGCTTCACTATTACAGGTTTACACATTCGTCTAGGAGATTGTACCGTCCTATTATTCCACATTCTTCTACCAAATATATAGTGGTTAAAGGGCGTAATACCGGCTCCTACTGATGAGTCGCCAGTAAGCACGAAACGAATGTGCATGGGATTATACTTTCCGTTCATGCTGCCTTTGGTTTATCCTTCTGGTCACAACTGAACTAATTTGTTACTAGGTTCGCAACACCTAATACATACTTGCAAATTGCCGACATATTGCATAAATTAAATTCAATTCGATTTACGCTGCACCAATGAACGAAACTTTCCGTTAACCAATAATGTGCAAGTAGCCATATATGGCTATTACATGGCCATATAAGCACGGTGAATTTACCATGCAGTTCAGTTGTCAATTTTGCCTTCTGCTGTACGTGTCTCCGACGTGCTGTCTCCCACCTTTCACACACGCCAATTTTTGGCCTTGCTTTTCCAACATTGGCAATATCAGTAACGCCAATATTGTTGCTGTACAACTACAGAGACGAGCTAATTACTGCAGATCTTCAACGGAGTTACTCAGTGAGATTCTAACGCCACAACAGAAGGAACCACAACCCAAGTCAACCCGAGCTGGTCTCAAGAATCTAGCAGTACTTATGGACAACATCACACTTTCAGACCTTCTCGGCATTTGCCAGAGAACGCAAGACCGGCCCTGTTAAGGGCCCCCAACAGTACTAACTTTTTCTTTCATGGCACTCTCACCGAGTTTGTAACGTCGTACGGCATTTACTTGAAGCTGGGGCGTTTACTATATTGGCGACTGCGCAAGGATACTCAGTACTGTACTGCTTTTTTGGTATAAATAAAGATGACATTCTTTTTCATTTATTTGGGATAAAAATAGATTGACATTTGTGTATACGGTTTTTTTACTCTGTTCATGGTCTTCTGGGAATTTTGTTGGGTATATATATTCTCTTTAAATTCGTGGTCTTCTGGGAATTTTGTTGGGTATATATATTCTCTTTAAATTCGTGGTCTTCTGGGAATTTTGTTGGGTATATATGTTCTCTCTAAAGTCGTGGTCTTCTGGGAATTTTGTTGGGTATATATGTTCTCTCTAAATTCTGGGGAATTTTTTTGGGTATATGTTCTATTCAATTCTCCTACGTACAAAACTGTACCGTACGTACTCGCCAGATTCAAATGAAGAATATTCCAATTTTGGAAGCTGTTAGTATCTACGTACAAAACTGTGAACAAACATTGACTGGACGTGCTTGGAATATTCAACTGCGGAAGATTCTCTTGTAGGAGTATTTTTGCGGGGTAGCTATCTAGTTTGTGATTCTGTACCCTTCCTACATATCCATGGTGGCTATTATTACTACCCGTATTCATGATCAGTCTCTGATCTTTTTCGGATGGTTGATGTGAGAAGGCAAAAATGAGTTAACACACGTATATTGTACACAACGTTGCAAATAGAAATAGAATTCACAGTTAGTCCAAATTGACCATTTTCTGGTCGGCAATAAAGACAAATTTTAACACAAACAAATGTCTTAAACACCAGTCACAGTCAAACTAAATTGTCATTATTCTAAACGGCAAAATTTAAAGTGAGCTCTGCTTATAAAGAAACATATTTTGCACACAAGCAATTACTTTTACACAAATGTCTGAACATAGTCACTGTTAAAAGTTGTCACTGAAAATGAATGTGTGTAATCCGTGTAAAGACTTCAATGACAAAAACTCACAAATATTTAGTTCACTGCTTGCTATGTTTTTAACTCATGTCATTATACTAATCCATTATTCTCTGAAGTTCGGATAGGCATAATTAAATGTGAACAGTAAATCCTTCACGTAAACTGCAAATAATCCAACTGAGCGAAATAAATCCGCTGTGACACGATAGTCCACGGCGTGTTCCACGCGTAACGCGAGCGGTTCTGTATATTTCATAAAAACCCTATGAATTACAAATAAAATTGCAGTTCAAGAAATCTCAATTAAAACTACTTGAAACTAACAGAGATTGTTTCTAAAATCACAGTTACGAGAAATATTGTGTAAGAACAGAGTTAGATTATTTGACCTTAAAAAGCACTGTATTTGTCAAAACCGAACATCGTTGAGTAGTAACGTGGAGCCGCGTGTTACATTCTTTCAACTATGAAAGCTGTTAGTGGGTAAGCGTTTTGTTTAAAGTATATTTATACATTTTCCTCTTGCTTATAAATTTGTGCTTTTAAGATCCCATTAGATTGTTAGAATGTCAGGTCCAAATTTAGATATTGATTTTCCTGTTTGTGATGGAGATAGTGAACTATTCTTTATGCGCGTAGACTCCGCTTTCTCCCCGTTTCCTGATTATGACAGTCATCAAAAACTGTCAAAGGTTTTTGCTAAACTACCTTCTGAATTGCAGCGACGGATTTATCCTAAGCTTGAGGCTATTAGGAAGCTACCTAATCCCATTTTGGGCCTACAAAATGAAATAGAATCCTTGCTGGAGCCCACAGAAACCGAGCAAATAATAAATAAATACGCACAGTTAGTCATGCCAAACCTTGGCCCCATCCAGATTTTAAGAGAATTACAGAAACGTTGGTATAAAATTAATTTTTCTGAGCATGAGTCTAAGGTTGTTTTTATTAACAATCTTCCACAATCATTAAAACTATTCGCCAGACAGCTTCCCAACACTCTATCTATAGATGACTTATTTAAGAGATGTGAGTTAAAATATAGGGTTTTGGAACCTAAGGTGAATCCGTCATACTTTTGTCCACCCCGCAATATGATAGGCTCTCCTCTTTAGAGTGAACAGTAACGAAAATGGCTAGAGTTCTAGAAGGATTGGCCATCACGAAATCCGAGGTAAATCATGTGAATGCTCGACCCAAATTCATGCCCAAAACTTATTATAACGGTAGGCGGCGATCGAGATCCCCACAATCTTTTAACAGATATGCCCCAAAGAACTGGTTCTATAATCTCTAAAAGTTTTTTTATTCATGTTCTGTCTTATTTTTAACGAAGTTATTAATTGCGAACCTGGATTAATTGAAATTACCTGATCTGCGTTTTGACTAACGCATCTTTCATTGTTCCAGTAGTTTTCTTTTGATAAAATATTTAGGCCAGACTTGCAGTAGGCCTTCATCAGTTGCATTTCACGAAACAAATGAAGCAAGCGCGTTATTTCCTCTAGATATAATATTTATATGAATTAATTACTGAGGCTGTCAAAACGGCAAAGCTTCTTTCGGATAATGATAGGGTGAAATTTGAATTAGACGTTGCCTCAATGGTTTTAACACACCAAGAGGATAAAGTTAAGCCTAATTATGAAATTAAATGTCTCAGAAAGGATTTAGTATCAAATAATGTTACATGTCTTAAGGCGGATAAAGGAGGAGCTACAGTTCGGATGAATCAATCTGATTATAACAATAAAATGATATAACAGTTAAGTAATGCTGAAGTATACACTAAAATAACAAAAGACCCTACTGATAAGTTACAGGGGCAAGTAAAATTTTTAATCAATTATATGATTGCTAATAAGGAATTGGATTCGACGCATGGTAACACTCTCATTCAAAGAGATAGGTTTGCACCCAGAGTTTATGGTTTAGTTAAGGTGCATAAGCCGGGTAATCCTTTAAGAATTATAGTGAATGTACAACACTCCACAACATATAAAATTTCAAAGTTTTTGTGCCATTGAATAAAAAAATGTTCTTATTTCTTAGAACATACCTGGCTAAACTATTATCATTTGGTTGAAATTGTTGATTAATGTGTACTAGATGAAATGAATAGATTAGTAAGCTTAGATGTAGTATCTATGTACAGGAATATACCGATACCGGAGGTTCTGGATTGTTTTAGACGTTTTCTAGTTGATCACCTCTTAATATTAGAAGGAAGCAAAATGACGATAGGACACGTCATGGAGATGATGTGTATTTGTATGTCCTCCACTTATTTTAAATTTCGGAAGGAATTTTATAAACAAATTCGAAGCGTTACAAAAGGGACAAACTTTGTCGGTCCCAATGGCTAATATTTTTGGGCATTATTTGGAAAATAACCTGTTGGATAAGGCTCCACTAAAACCAAAATTGTACCTACGTTTCTTGGATGACATATTAATGATCTAGAATCATGGTAATAATGAAATGGTAAATTTCTTAAATTTAGCTAATCGAATGAGCGAAATACAATTTCACTTAGAAAGTAAATCATCAGGTGAATTACCATTTTTCGATGTCAAGTTAATTAGAAATGGTCTGAAATTGGGAAGAGATATTTATAGGAAGGATACTTATTCAGGAATTCTTCTTAATTTCAAGTCCAATCACCCGTTTCGTATGAAAGTCGGGATCTTAAAGTCATTAACATTAAGAAGTCTCAGGTTAACAGATATAAAGCATAGGAAGTTAGAATTAGACAGACTACGCGATATATTCAAGACTAATGGTTACCCTCCTCATTTAATAGATACAACAATGAGGGACATGGTGAAGAAATTTAATCCTAGTTTGAGATACATAAAAGCGGATAAGGAGAAGGAAGAGCGGAAGGTAATGTAATTACCGGACTCTATATTAAGTAGGAAATTTAAATCATTAGCTTTAAAATACAATATAAGGACCGTTTTAAAACAGCCCCTTACACTAGGCACTATACTCCCTAACCAAAAAGAAAAGATTGAAGCCTTAGACACTTCAGGAGTGTATGAGATCCCATGCAATGACTGTAGTCTCAAGTATGTTGATGAGACCATGCGTCCAATCAAAATAAGAAGAGGTGAGCATAAAACTACGTGTAAGTATGGACAAATTGCTAAATCAGATCTTGCTCGTCATGTAGTGGAGACTGGGCATACTATCAACTGGGAGGAATGCAAACGCATAGCAATATGTTGTCGTAATAAGGTGACCAGATTGATTAGGAAATCTATAGAAATTAAATCTAGAGATTATATTATGATTGAAACAGCTGTTGAAAAATCTTTATGTCCGATTTGGAATACTGCACTAGCTAATAGAAGGAAAAGGCGATTGCATGAATTGGTAACTGAAGCTAGCTCCAGTAAAAGATTAAGAACATCAGATTAAGATTGACTAATTAGTGGGCTTTTATTCAACAAATGAATAAACAATTATTATGAATATAGTCTTCAAAATTTCATCTCTAACTATTCAATTGATTTTAAAACAAATAGTGATTTCAACCTTAATTTTCTGTTTTACACCCCCACCCTACCCATTGAAAATATTATAATAATACAATAGTTATAAGTAATAATTTGTCTGACGCGTGCAAAGGGTAAATTAATGTCTATTGACTGCAGTTTCATTTAGATGTACGTACATGTGTATCAAAATAGTTATGCATACACATGCACATGCACATGCGTGGTGTGCTCCATTAACTGTTATTAACTTATCTATCTTGAGTACAACCTAGTGGTTTGAATTGTAATTTAACATGTGCATTAGTCTTTCGGACTTCTGGTTTTATCCCTCGTGGCATGTTTCTATGACGAGTGTTTCTAAATTGTTGGTGTCCCCCATCTCAGTTACGTCATTTACATTTAGTGTGTAAAAAAACGAATAGTTATTGCATACAATTGATTAATTATTATTCAGCCACTCTGGTCTAAATTTGTTAGATGAAAACAACGGTTATGAAAAATGCACACACACATGTGACACGCGAATATCTAATGAAAGATCAGTCTGAGGTATATAAATATTATGACTAGAGGAAATAAAACACTTGCTTCATTTGTTTCGTGAGATGCAACTGATGAAGGTCTACGGTAAGATGGGCCGAAATATATTGCTAAAAGAAAATTACTGGAACAATGAAAGCTGCGTTAGTCAAAACGCATATCAGGTAAAAGTGTAATCATTAGCTTTAAAATACAATATAAGGACCGTTTTAAAATAGCCCCTTACGCTTGGCACTATACTCCCTAACCAAAGAGGAAAAATGGAACCCTTAGACACATCAGGACTGTATGAGATCCCATGCAATAATTGTAGTCTTAAGTATGTTGGTGAGACCATGCACCCAATAAAAGTAAGAAGAGGTGAACATAAAACTGCGTGTAAGTATGGACATATTGCTAAATCAGATCTTGCTCATCATGTAATGGAGACTGGGCATACTATCAACTGGGAGGAATGCAAACGCATAGCAATATGTAGTCGTAATAGGGTGACGAGATTGATTAGGGAATCTATAGAAATTAAATCTAGAGATAATATTATGAATGAAACAGCTGTTGAAAAATCTTTAGGTCCGATTTGGAATACTGCACTAGCTAATGGAAGAAAAAGGCGATTGCATGAATTGGTAACTGAAGCTAGCTCCAGTAAAATATTAAGAACGTCAGATTAAGATTGACTAATTAGTGGGCTTTTATTCAAGAAATGAATAAACAATTATTATGAATATAGTCTCCAAAATTTCATCTCTAAATATTCATTTGATTTTAAAACAATTACTGATTTCAACCCTAATTTTCTGTTTTACACCCCCACCCTACCCATTGGAAATATTATAATAATACAATATTTATAAGTAATAATTTGTCTGACGCGTGCAAAGGGTAAATTAATGTCTATTGACTGCAGTTTCATTTAGATGTACGTACATGTGTATCAAAATAAAATAATTTAACCAAGTTTTTTAGTTATGCATACACATACACATGCACATGCATGGCGTGCGCCTATTTGATAGTATGCCAATAACTGTTATTAAGTTGTCTATATTGAGTACAACCTAGTAGTTCAAATTGGAATTTAAAATGTGCATTGGTCTTTCAGACTTCTAGTTTTATCACTCATGGCATGTTTTTAAGACGAGTGTTTCGGAATTATGGATCTGCCCCACCTAAAAGTTGGGGCCATCTCAGATACATCATTTACATTGGGTGTGTAAAACGAATAGTTATCGCATGCAATTGATAAATTATTATTCAGCCACTCCGGTCTAAGATAGTTAGATGAAAACAACAGTTATGAAAATGCACATACACTCACATGAGACACGCGAACATCTAATGAAAGTTCAGTCTAAGGTATAAATATTATGGCTAGAGTATATTACGCTTTTGCTTCATTTGTTTCGTGAAATACAACTGATGAATGCCTACGGTAAATCTGGCCGAAATATGTTATCAAAAGAAAACTACTGGAACAATACAGGCTACGTTAGTTAAAACGTAGATCAGGTAAAATCTGTCTCTGTCGTTCTGAAGAATTTCCGAATGAGTGTCAATTTCGACAGTTCACACGTGCAGTCGTACATCAGGGTCGGGAAACCTCTGGCGCAGAAAGTAGAAGACCGTACTTTCTGCAGATCAACGGCATCAACGGCGCCACAGGGAAGAAATCAGTTTCAAACCGACATTCCTGTCGACTCGTTTTGTCCATGCCGAATTCACCACATAGAGAGCCAAACGGACAACGCCGGTCGCAATCACCAGCCTACTTGCTTACAGGACTCGGTGAAACAGCCCTACGAATTTCTGCTCTTTCTTGATTTCAGAACTGGCGAAGAATTCATCGTATACACAGGTGCAGCAGTCTCATTTTTCAAGAATGATTCAATGGCCAAGATGTTGCTATGCGTTCACCTCACAGCAGCTACAGGCGAGCCCATACCTACTTATGGCTGTCGGTATCACACACTCAACATAGGTTTACGGCGTGAATTTTCTCACAACTTCATCATTGCCAAGGTCTCACACAATATAATGGGCCTTGATTTCCTTTTGAAATTTCGGCTCATTGTTGATCTTGCCAATCAAAAGATCATCGACCCCTCCACCAGACTTGAGCAAACGTTTTTGGACACTTGCCTCCGAGCATTTGGAGTTACAGGTCATTCAGCCAGCCCCAGTGCATCAGTCAGCAGATATATCAGCAGCTCTTCATAAATACAAGTCGCTTTTCAATCTTAACCAGTCCGAACTACGAGTCTCCAATACGATGCATCATATCGTCACAGAAGGACAACCTATTGCACTAAAGAAGCGCTCACTGGCCCCTGCTAAACTGAAAGCTGCCCAAGAGGAATTCTCAAGAGTTTGGAAGAGGGAATCATCAGACCATCGAAATGTTCATGGGCGTCACCATTGCACTTTTCTCCGGAGATTACCGTAAGCTAAATTCAGTGACAAAATCTGATGCATATCCTATTCCAAATATTAACAACTTACTTGAAAAACTAAACGGCAGCAATTTCTTCTCAGTGATTGACCTCAGACAAGCCTACCAACAATTTCCGGTAGCAGCAAAAATATCGGAAAGACTGCAATCATCACTCCATTTGGTCTTTTCGAATATCTTTACATGCATTTTGGACTTAAGTGTGCTAAACAGACTTTTCAAAGATTCATGGACAACATACTTCGCGACGACTCTGCTTATTATATGTCATATCTCGATGACATAATGGTATTCAGTCCAGAATTAGAATCTAATGCAAAACATCTACGAAATGTCCTCTCACGCTTATCCAACCACGGACTCAAGAACAATTGTGACAAGACGCGGATTGCAACGACACCCGTGGAAATCTTAGGGCATCCTATCAAGCCACAAGGTATTCAACCTTTGCCGTCAAAGGCGAATTCAATCAGAAATATCAAATCACCGAAGACTGTTAGCGAGTTACAGAAAATTCTGGGAGTACTAAACTACTATCGCAAGTTCCTTCCGGGCCTTTCAAGACCAATTTAACCTTTTTGCAAGCATCTGCGGAATCGAAAAAGACTTAGCAAGAATTCCAACATTATTTGGTCATTCGAAGACGATGACTTACTTCGACTCGCCATCAACTCGTTAGCAAATGCCACAATGCTAAATCATCCAGATTTTCAACAACCATTTCTACTCACAACAGATGCTTCTGAATTCGCTATTGGAGCCACTTTGGAAAAAGAGATCTACGGAGTTCGGAAGCCTAACAGTTTCTACTCGCGTACTCTCCAACCAGTAGAAACGAGATACGACAGTTTCGGTCGAGAACTCCTAGCCATCCACGATGCAGTGCGCCATTTTATCAGCATCATTGGCAGTAGCAGATTTGTTGTTTTCACAGGTCATGTACCATTAGTTAGCGCACTTCAAAACGAAACTTCAACTATCGCCAAGTACGTGCCAGTGTGGAAAGACAGCTTTCATGTCTAAGCGAATGGCAATTTGACATCTTTCACATAAAGGGCGAATAGAACTTCATTGCAGATGCCCTTTCCTGGCCAGACGTATCGCAACAGCCTCCTTCGCCGTCGCAATTCACTGTCAACCCCGTGACACTCAGTGAACCTACACTAACGCCATCCCTCCTGCGAACGGAACAGCGCGGTGACATTCACATTCAAAGATCAATAGCCCGTAACCCCACTAAGTTCATATGCCGTCTCTGTGAATGATTGACAATTTTTTACTTCACGGGTACGCAGCCCAACAAGCCAGTTCTACCGACCAGCCTTCAGAGAAACGTTTTTCGACTCAATTCACTCAATTTCTCACCCTAGAAGCCAAGCGACTGTCTGACTTCTTGCAGATCGTTTCTGGGGTCACAGGCTTAGGCAGAACGCTAAACGATGGGTCTCAAAGTGTACCATTTGCCAGAAAAACAAGATCACACGTAACACTTATTCTAAGTTGCAACATTTCCGAACTACTTCTCGCCTAGCCATCGTCCATATCGACATAGTTCATTTGACAAAGGTTCAAGGTTTCAGCCACCTTTTGACTATGATTGATAGATTTACACGTTGGCCTGCGGTATTACGCCTTGGCACCATTTCTGCAGACGAAGTAACTAACGGATTTTTCTCTGCATGGATATCCAATTATGGTGTTCCCAACGAGGTCATCACTGACAGAGGTACCTGCTTCTCATCGGATCATTTCAAAACCACCTTGCGGTTCATGGGATGCACCTTACGCCAGACGACTGCCTACCATCCCCAAGCTAACGGTATGGTAGAAAGAATGTAAAGGGAACTCAAAGCTGCTTTAGCATCCTCGTCCATTAATTGCAACTGGGTCGATGCACTACCTTTAGTTCTGCTTACCATGCGTTCCCGTACGCGTGAATCCATTAAAACGTCTGCGTCACAACTCTTGTATATCATGGATCTACGCCTGCCTAGTCAGCTCCCACGTCTACTACCCGCACAGGATGAACCAAGAGACGAAGCTACCCTCCTCCGACTGCATTTCGGTAACATGTCTGAACAGCAGCCAAGACATACGCCTCGTCCAATCTTCGTTCACCCGCAGCTCCACAGCTGCAAGAGTGTACCCGTTCACAACGACATTGCTGTTGCGTCACTACAACCAAAGTATCGCGGTACTTACCCGATTTTGCTCAGACAACCCAAATACTTCATTATAATGCAAGGCGCGACACCAACATCAGTAAGCATAGATAGGTTGAAACCGTTTATCAAACTGCCTGATTCTGAGAGCAGTCAATCTCCTACACACGTCTCAGGCTCCATCTGCCCACAATCTCAATAGCCTGCTTTGCATAACGCGTAATTGATATTTTTCTAACATTAACTTTTCGTTATTCTGCGTATCAAAATTTTTAACTTTAGGTTATTTTTCGCATTTATCCCACGTCGAATAACCAGCTGTTCTTAGTTAGCAATTGTGTAGCATTTTTGATCAGCTCTTTGCTATTATGCCATTTCTGAGGTATTGTTCAAGTACATTTTTTAAATGTGCCTTTGAATATTATGTATATATTTTTACATTATAGTGTATTTCTCACACCTGACCTCACGCTGCCTATTTTGGTATGACCAGCTACTTGGAGCTATCGCTTCTGTGTAGCAACACTAAATACATGGTACAGGCCACTTTCAATGCATACCTCAACTTCATCAATTGCACAGAGACCACTCTACAATTACCATGACCACAACATGGAGCACACACTCTAGCTCTTTTGGTCGTATACAAACACATTGACGACGATCCAGCCTGCCTAGATTTTAACTTAAACCTGGCAACTTCACTGGTGATTTACCTCGAAATCCTAACGCTGCGGCTTCCAAAAACTTACACTGCTCTATTTTGCCTCACGCGGTATGACCGGCCACTAGAGCTAACTATTTGTGTAGCAATTCCTAGTGGTTATTTAGCATCATATCATTGTTGAAGCAACCAACAAGCATACTTAAGCCCAAAATTTATGGTAGATTATTTTTTTTGCTTAACTTGGTTCGAACTCTGTCATGCATTTATTATATAGCCTCGCCGAGAGGAATTTTTTTTATTTTTCAGAGAGGAAAGTGATGTAACGACACAATAAATTGCCGACATATTGCATAAATTAAATTCAATTCCATTTAAGCTGCACCAATGAGAAAAAAGCGGAAGTTGCCGTTAACCAATAATGTGCAAGTAGCCATATATGGCTATTACATGGCCATGTAAGCACGGCGAATTTACCATGCAGTTCAGTTGTCGCTTTTGCCTTCTGCTATGCGTGTCTCTGACGTACTGTCTCCCACCTTTCACATACGCTAATTTTTGGCATTGCTTTAACAAGATTGGCAAGATCAGTAACACTAATCTTGTTGCTGTACAACTAGAGAGACGAGCCAATTACTGCAGATCTTCAACGGAGTTACTCAGCGAGATTCCAACGCCACAACAGAAGGAACCACAACCCAAGATAAAACCGACCTGGTCTCAAGAGTCTAGGAGTATTTCTGGACAACATCAAACTTACAGACCTTCTCGGCATTTGTCAGAGAACGCAAGACCGGCCCTGTTAGGGGCCCGCAACAGTACTAACTCTTTATTTTATGGCACTCTAAC
>JAQBSW010008827.1:0-32008 GCA_029291075.1 Eudiplozoon nipponicum
AGTCAGCAAGTATTTATTTCCGTTTACTTCAGGCATCTCAACAATGTCTATGTGTACGTGTCTGAACCGTCCATTTGGTATTCCAATGTTCTTTATCTCGGTTCTGGTATGTCTCCACACCTTACACGTTTGACACTTGGTACAGGCTCTTACCCATACCCGTATATCTTTAGACATATGTGGCCATACGTATCTGTCGTTGATTAATCGTATGGTGGCTTTAATGGATGGATGACCCATGTTATGTAATACTTGGATAATCTTGGCCCGTAACTCCAATGGCACATATGGTCGTGGTTGACTTCTAGATGTTTCGCATAACAACCACTTGCCACTTATGAGCTTACGCACATATCCTGGTCTTTTGGACAATACCAATGTAAAGGGATCCAGTCCTTGCGCTTCTTCGATTTGACTAACGAAATCATACATTGATTCATCTAAACTTTTCAAAGGACCTAGAAATATCGTATCGACATCAGCTTCATTCGGTCGGCTTAGTGCATCTGCAACCACATTCTCTTTACCAGCAATATGAGACACAGTGAAATCGAACTCTGCTAACCGTGTTATTTGGGAATTTACTCTACGAGAGTAATTAAGCCTAGCTGTTTTACCAAGTATGCTGATCAATGGCTTATGATCGGTCAATAACTTAAACTTGTGACCATCTAAGTAATGCTCGAAGTGTAACACTGCGGCATACACGGCTAGAAGCTCTTTGCCAAACGTATCATAACGTTTTTCTCGATCAGTAAGCTTACGGCTATAAAACCCAATCGGTTTTACTAAGTCCCGATCTCTTTGCTGTAGCACTGCCCCTAATGCAACATCTGAGGTATCAGTGATTATTTCGAAAGGGTTTTCCCAATCTACAGGTGCTAATGTGGTTACGTCACTTAACATATCCTTGGCCTTTTGGAAATTTTCTCGGTCTTCTTGACTCAAGATGATAGGCCAAGACTTCTTGATCGTGCTCTTTTCAAGAGTGAGATGTCTTGTTAACGATCCAAGAATTCCGGCTAGACCTGGAATGAATCGACGATAATAGCTGATCATGCCTAAGAACCTTCGCAACTGGCGTACTGTTCTGGGTTCAGTTACGTCCTTAATGGCTTGGACCTTATCTTCCAAAGGCTTAATTCCGTCTTTGGAAAGTATATGACCAAGGTATTTAACTGAAGAGCAACCAATATTACTCTTATTAGGTTTGACCACTAATCCATATTGTTCCAGCCTGGTCAAAACCGTTTCCAAATGCGTGCGATGTTCGTCTCGTGAACGACTAAAAATTATTATGTCATCAATATATACTCTCGCAAATGGACAATTCTGAAGGATTTCTTCAGCCAAACGCTGGAATGTCTGACTGGCGTTTTTCAAACCAAAAGGCATTCGAAGAAATTCATGCGATCCCCCTCCTGGAAATCTGACTGCGGTGAGTGGTATCGAACTTTCTTCCATTGGTACTTGATAGTACGCTTTCTGGAGATCTAAAGTTGAATAAACCTCATATCCCATTATATCTCGGAGCAAAGTACTCTGGTTAGGGAGAGGATAAGAATCACCCTTTGTCACTGAGTTTAATAGACGATAATTCCCACAAACCCTCCATTGACCCGGTTCAGGTTTGGGAACTACCACTATTGGGGAAGCAAAATTGGAATTTGACCTTCTACAAATCCCCTCTTCGCGCAATTGATGAAATTCTGACACAGCTACTTGTTGCTTGTGTTGTGCCAATGGTTGAGCCTTTGGTGAACAAGGTAACGGAGCTACCAATTCTATCTGGTGTTCTACTTCTATTTTCAAACCTATCTTTTTGGCACTAAAAGGTTGAAACACTGCTAGGTGCTTCTCGATTATATCAGCAAAGTCATGTGCGACTGTTGGACGAGGTAAGAGGACTGTTCTAACTGCCGACACGTTAGACTCATTATTTATTGATGTCCCTACGCCTTCTGTGATAGTCCTAGCCTTGGGGTCTAATGCCAGCTTGAAATGTGTCAAGAAATCCATGCCAATGATATGGTCCTTGACATCGGCTACTAGAAAATTCCATAGGAAAGAAGATTTCTGGCCTAATTTTACCGACATTTCTTTCATCCCTTTTACTTCAATCGGACTACCGTTAGCGCCCATAGTTGATAATCAAATGTGGGGCAATCTGCTTCCACCACGTCTGACCTAACTATGCTTACCTCAGCACCCGTGTCTATGAGAAATTCTAATCCAGATAATTCATCCTTAATAATGAACTTGTTGCTGGACACTCCGGCAATATTTTCAAGATCCCCGCTTAGTGAGAATCGGACTCTCTTGCCTTTTATCTCGGTGCTATTTGTACTAGTCGCCTCTTTTGCTTTGAGTATGCCTTTTAAAGGCATATCTGGGAGCCTTTGCAATGGAACCCCCCCTACGGCTCCTACTAGTGGGGGTTTTTCCCTTTTCCCGGTGACGGATTTCTCTCAACCGGTTTTGTGCTTCCTTTCCATTTGGGTCCACCTAATCGCGGGTAATTATAATTTTCATCTTGGCACTTCGCACTGCGTCCATATTCGCCCTGTGCCTTACCCCATCCGCGTGGCCCTTCGAAGCGTTGACGCGAGTGACTCCTTCGGCGTCTAATATACTGGACCTGACTCTGAAGTTGTGCGACATCACTACGCAAGCTAGCAACTTCCCTACATAAGAAACGCAAACTTTCTTGTGTGGTCAGGTGGTTTTCGGTATCTGCCCTGACTGGCTGCATCAATACAGAATCTGCCATTACAGCATGTACTTGTGGTTCTTGCTGTTTATACACGCCGTGTAACCATCTGAGTTTTGTCGGCCAATCTATGTTCATTGTGTCAAACACTTCCATTGTTGTTTTGAGCCTAATTGGTAACTCAGCTGTAAAAATGGAGTTGACTACATCACTTGATTTCTTGTGAACTGATCTTGAGAGAGTACCTTCTTCATCTCTCGTTATTCCTACATCTAGGAAGGATAAATATCCGTCTTTTTCATCTTCTATTGTAAACTTGATTGCCTGGTCTACCTTGTTTATGTGATGTAGCAGTGAATTTGTATCTTCATCCTTTTCAACGACCATGAAAGTATCGTCAACGTAGCGCACGTAAAAATGAGCTCCATTGATAAATGGCTTTAAACCAGTTGTTTCTAAATGGTGCATGTATATGTCTGCCAATACTCGTCCAAGAGGACTACCCATACCTATACCGTCAATTTGTCTGTAGAAGACTCCTTGGAATACGAATTGTACGTTGGATGTGCATAATAGAAGAAGTTCGCTCATGTCGTCCACTTGTATCTGTGATTCCGTTCCTGATGATCGTATATATTAAAATAGGATATTTATAGTTTTATTTACTGGAATGCTAGTTAAGAGTGACTTTATATCGAGGGACACCATTTTCCTCTCTTTCAAGTTTAGGTCGCGATTTTTTTCTTCAAATTGAAAGCTATCCTGTACAACGTGGTCTAATCTTCCTTTCATGATAGGCTTTAAAATCCGGCATACTAGTCTGGCTGCCTTGTGCTGTGGGGAATTTATCATAGATAAAATGGGCCTGAAAGGCGGAAGTCTTTCATTGTTGGTCATTTTGTGAACCTTGGGCAACCCATATAATATCGGTTGCGTTGAACCTACGGGCTTGGCATGTTTGCATTCTGTAATAAAAGCATTTTTGTGCTCTATGTCGATTTCTTGTTTAGCCTCGACCTTCGAAATAATTCGGTTTAGAATCTTCGTTATGGAATTTTCTAATTTTGCCGTAGTGTCGCGTTGTACCTCTTCGCGTTTAAATTTTGATTTGTCATTCAGAATTTGTAACATCGCCTGACTATAGTCCGTATAGTTCATTAACACTACGCCTGTCCCTTTGTCTGGCTTCATGAGTCTGATTTGTTTGTTTCGTTGTAGCTCATTTAGTTCTTCTAGATGCCTTTTGGTGACCAGTTTATTGCCTTTGAATGTGCGCATATATTGGCCATACGCACTTCGGAGGTCCGATTTAAAGAGCGAGATGTCGTATTTTTCATTCGATTTGTGTTTCGTGGCATCTTCAAAGAAGCATTCCATTGATGCCTGCATATGCATTTCTTCACGTTCGTTTATTCTAGTTTTGTTATGCAGTATTTCGGTCCAAGAGAGAGAACTTCATTTTGATGTTTTGTTAGATTTATGTCGGTGTAATTAAAAATAAATTTGCCTGGATTCTCAGGAAACTTTTTGAGCTTAGAACATTGCACTGCATTCCGCGCTAGTTTTTTAATCTCTCTCTTCCTCGCACCTTCTGTAATCCATGCTATCTCTTTTAAAAAATTAATTCGAATTTCATCTTCTAACATCTGCAGTTTAGACTCTATAGATAGACATTTAAGTTTGTAGCTATCCGCTTTTGCTTCTTCTTCTTCGATGACATTTTCAAGAATGCGCCGATGAATATTCTCTGATTGATGCTGATTGGTACTTTTCCAACGCTTAATCACGTAAGTTGGGATTGTTTCCTCACATAGACAATTTTTATAATACATCACACGTTCCACACATTCACCATATCTACACGAATAGGATAAATATGCATTAATTGTTGTACGTGGAATAGGGTGACCACGGTATTTCAATAAATTGATAGTTTCTAATTTCACCATTTTTTTAAATGTAAGAACAAAACAACGTACTACAGACAAATTGACGGCATAGGTATGGGTAGTCCTCTTGGACCAGTATTGGCAGACATATACATGCACCATTTAGAAACAACTGGTTTTAAACCATTTATCAATGGAGCTCATTTTTACGTGCGCTACGTTGACGATACTTTCATGGTCGTTGAAAAGGATGAAGATACAAATTCACTGCTACATCACATAAACAAGGTAGACCAGGCAATCAAGTTTACAATAGAAGAAGAAAAAGACGGATATTTATCCTTCCTAGATGTAGGAATAACGAGAGATGAAGAAGGTACTCTCTCAAGGTCAGTTCACAAGAAATCAAGCTGGACTGGACAATATATCCATTATATGAGTAGTGTGCCAAGGGCGTACAAAAGGAACCTAAAAATAAATTTGGGCACACGAATACGCAGGATTTGTTCACCGGACAACATTGAAGTAGAGCTAAATTTGCTTCGCGAAGCGTTGAGAAATAATGGCTATCCGGACTGGTTCATCGAATACAACTTGAGGCAACGCAACAAAATCGAGGCCAATTTGGAAGAAAATCAAACTCCCCAGATAGTAACGCTTAGTGTTCCCTTTGGAGGTGATCTTCCAGCGGAAATCTTCAAACGAAAAGTAATTCGAGCGACAAAAGCACAGTTTCCATCAATACAGGTGAGAGTGGTGTTCAACACAACAAAACTGATGCGCACGAATGAAAAAGATAGCCTCTCTGTGACGTCAACACCTTTGTCTGTATACAAATTTCAATGTACCTGCAACGCTCAGTACATCAGCAGATCAAAAAAGAGGCTCGAAACTAGAATAAATCAGCATCTCCCTCAAAAACTATTAAAGAGGGGTGCAGCTCCTGCACAAAAATCAGCAATTTGCGAACATGTACTACTCACAGGTCATGCTGTTAGTAGTAACAATTTTTCAGTTCTCTACAAGGCAAAAACAGAGAAAATGCTTCTGGCTTTTGAAGCTATTGCAATTAATAAGCTGAAGCCCTGCTTAAACGTGCAGAAAATAATTCAAAAAGAAATTAAATTGGACTGGAACAAAGACATAACTGACATGCCTTTAAAAATAGCCAACGCTTCGCAAAATACGACACATACATCAATTACGGACGCAATTACAATGAAAGCGATGACACACCAAATGACGTTACGCAAAAGGAGTGGTCTAAATTGCGCAAAAGCAGTGGTCTAAATTGCGCAAAGCAAAGGCTAGCATAACGAAGAGGAGATTGGTTACAACACATGTACAGTGGGATTGGATGAACGAATATACTAACGAATCCAGAACAATGGCTGTAGATACTGGTAGAAATAAGATTTATTAATAAATGTTATTCCATGGAGTACGTTGTTTTGTTCTTACATTTAAAAAATGGTGAAATTAGAAACTATTAATTTATTGAAATATCGTGGTCACCCTATTCCACGTATAACACTCAATGCATATATATCCTATTCGTGTAGATATGGTGAATGTGTGGAACGTGTGATGTATTATAAAAGTTGTCTATGTGAGGAAACAATCCCAACTTACGTGATTAAGCGTTGGAAGAGTACCAATCAGCATCAATCAGAGAATATTGATCGGCGCATTCTTGAAAATGTCATCGAAGAAGAAAAAGCAAAAGCGGATAGAGTCTAAACTGCAGATGTTAGAAGATGGAATTCGAATTAATTTTTTAAAAGATATAGCATGGATTACAGAAGGTGCGAGGAAGAGAGAGAGATTAAAAACTAGCGCGGAATGCAGTGCAATGTTCTAAGCTCAAAAACTTTCCTGAGAATCCAGGCAAATTTATTTTTAATTACACCGACATAAATCTAACAAAACATCAAAATGAAGTTCTCTCTCTTGGACCGAAATACTGCATAACAAAAACAAGAATAAACGAACGTGAAGAAATGCATATGCAGGCATCCATGGAATGCTTTTTTGAAGATGCTTCAAAACAAAAAGTCAACGGAAAACTAGAACATCTCGCTCTTTAAATCGGACCTCCGAAGTGCATATGGCCAATATGTGCGCACATTCAAAGTCACTAAACTGGTCACAAAAAGGCATCTGGAGGAACTAAATGAGCTACAACGAAACAAACAAATCAGACTCATGAAGCCAGACATAGGGACGGGCGTAGTGTTAATGGGCTCTACGGATTTTAGTCAGAATATGTTACAAATGCTTAACGACTAAACCAAATTTAAACGCGAAGAGATACAACGCGATACTACATCTAAATTAGAAAATTCTATGACGAAGATTCTAATCAGAATTATTTCGAAGATCGAAGCTAAACAATAAATCGACATTGTGGAAAAATGCATTTATTTCAGAAGATCAACATGCACAGTCAGTAAGTTCAACACAACCGATATTGTATGGGTTGCTTAAGGTTAAAATATGACCAGCAATACTAGATCTCCTACTTTCAGACGCATGGAGCAGCTAGATTATTATGCCGGATTATAAAACCTATGATGAAAGGAAGAATGGAACGCGTGGTACAGGATAGCTTTCAATTTGTGGAAAAAAAGTCGCGACTTGAATTTGAAAGAGAAGAAAATGTTGTCCCTCGTTATAAAATCCCTTTTTTCTAGTATTCCAATAAATAAAATTATAAATATCCTGTGTGAATATCTACGATCATCAGGAGCGGAAACACTGATAGAAGTGGAAGACATAAGAGTACTAATTTTATTATATACATCCAACGCATATTTAGTATTCCAAGGAGTCTTCTACAGACAAATTGACGGCATAGTTTTGAGTAGTCCTCTTGGACCGGTGTTGGCAGATATATACATGCATCATTTAGAAACAACTGGATTAAAACCATTTATCAACGGAGCTCATACTTACGTACGCTACGTTGGCGATACTTTCATGGTCGTAGAAAAGGAATGAAGATACAAATGCACCGCTACATCACATAAACAAGGTAGGCCAAGCAATCCAGTTTACAATAGAAGAAGAACAAGATGTAGGAATAAAGAGAAATGAAGAATGTACCATCTCAAGGTCAGTTCACAAGAAATCAAGCTGGACTGCTCAGTATATCCATTATTTCAGTAGTGTGCCGTGGGCCTACAAGAGGAACCTGTTAATCAATTTGTGCACACGAATACGCAGGATTTGTTCACCGGACAACATTGAATTAGAGCGAAATTTGCTTCGCGAAGCGTTGAGAAATAATGGCTATCCGGACTGGTTCATCGAATAAAACTTGAGGCAACGCAACAAAATCGAGGCCAATTTGGAAGAAAATCAAACTCCCCAGATAGTAACGCTTAGTGTTCCATTTGGAGGTGATCTCCAGCTGAAATCTTCAAAAGAAAAGTAATTCGAGCGACTAAAGCACAGTTTTCATCAATACAGGTGAGAGCGGTGTTCAACACAACAAAACTGATGCGCACTAATGAAAAAGATAGCCTCTCTGTGACGTCAACACCTTTGTCTTCATACAAATTTCAATGTACCTGCAACGCTTAGTACATCGGCAGATAAAAAAGAGGCTCGAAACTAGAATAAATCAGCATCTCCCTCAAAAACTATTAAAGAGAGGTGCAGCTCCTGCACAAAAATCAGCAATTTGTGAACATGTGCTCGCAAAATGAACTCACAGATCATGCTGTTAATAGTAACAACGTTTCAGTTCTGTACAAAGCAAAATCAGAAAAAAATGCTTCTGGCTTTTTAAGCTAACGCAATTAATACGCCACTGCTTAAACGTGCAGAAAGTAATTCAAAAAGAAATTAAATTGGACTGGAACAAAAACGTAACTAACAGGCCTTCAAAAATACCCTGTATACCGCAAGTTAAGACACACACCCGTCAATTACATTCGCACTCACAATGAAAGCGATGACACACCAAATGACGTTACGCAAAAGGAGTGGTCTAAATTGCGCAAAACAATGACTGACATAGCTAAGAGGGGATTGGTTACGACAAGTGTACAGTTGGGAGTGAATGAACGAAAATATTAAAGAATCCAGAATATTGAATGTAACTACTGGTAGAAATAAGATTTATTAATAAATGTTATTCCATGGAGTACGTTGTTTTGTTCTTATATATATATATATATATATATATATATATATATATATATATATATATATATATATATATATATATATATATATATATATATATATATATATATATATATATATATATATATATATATCCTGAATGTGCGAAAGCGTTTTGTTCATAATAGCATCGATTACAAAATTAAACAAAATTGCACAAAGGAAGGGTACAATGAATTTTATTGAAGCTCGCATTTCAAACGAATATATATATATATATATATATATATATATATATATATATATATATTATTTAAAATAGCAAATATTTTTGCCGATATGATTTTTTTCAGTGTTTTTTTTAAAATTTAGAACTGATATCCTACCCTTCGTTAAATGAATTTTTCTTATATCAGTATCTCGCAATCAGGTTTTATTGCTGACAGCGAATAAAGTAGAATGTTAGGTCATGTGTACACGCATTAAAATATATTTGCTTTTGGCAATTGAAGACTATACAATCTAGTAAACAGACATAGCTGCACATCTAAAATATTTTAACCACTTAAATTAGACATACAAAGTGAAATGAATGGTCATAATCCACGCACACCTTAAACAGACGAGTAACGAGCCCTTTGCAATGGCTTCTTTTTCGTTATTTAACCACGGCCCTATTAAAGTTATCTTGATTTTCAATAATAAAACACAATGTTAATGCGTAATATACGCTACTAGTGCAGCTCAATCCTGTCTCCATAACATGGTTGACCTTGTTTCTCTGTCGTCTCTTATGAAGTGAGTTTACGGAATGAAGTGTTCATGTAATGATGTCGCGATTAAAAGGATTCGATTCCGAGGTTGCTTTTTTACAACGGTTTCAGACTTCCACCGGAATTGCTCGGTAATCTGGCGAGAATTTTATCATGAATATGCGGCAGTTAAGCATCAGTTTCCAAATGCCGTTGTATGATAAGGAGGATCATATTTTATGTCAATTATGTGATGCATATCCGTGCTAATAATTAAAGACTATGCATAGTTCTTATTTAATTGGGCATAGTGTACTCACATTACATTGGTGTTGTTTTAGTTTTCTTGTGATGAAGCAGATTTCTGACTTCATTTTCCTCTGTCCGATATATCTAGATATATTTTTGTGTATTTCGGCGCCCAAAGAATCAAACAAATTACTAATTTTTAAATTGAACCTCGTTTATGCGGAGATTTTTATCACTCATATCGTTTAGTTTGATCAGTCGCATAAGATATATACATATTTACATTACTTGTCAATATGTAATTACTGATTTAAATTTAAATATTGTTTGTTGCGAAGAACTAATATATATGCAATTATGTATTAGGTGTTGCGAACCTAGTAACAAATTAGTTCAGTTGTGACCGTCTTATTATTCCACATTCTTCGACCAAATATATAGTGGTTAAAGGGCGTAATACCGGCTCCTACTGATGAGTCGCCAGTAAGCACGAAACGAATGTGCATGAGATTATACTTTCCGTTCATGCTGCCTTTGGTTTATCCTACTGGTCACAACTGAACTAATTTGTTACTAGGTTCGCTACACCTAATACATACTTACTGATTTAAATGTCACCAATTTTGACCCATAAATTTTTATAGATAATTAAACCACAATATAGCTTTCTGCTATTATATACTTTTAAATAGCATATGCAAAGTTTTTAGTCTGCAGAACAGACTGTTCTCGATGTATTTCCGGTTGTAAAGTTACAATTAAAATTCTGGCCCGACTACCAGCGGGCACAAGCTAGTCATCCCGAGAATGGTAGCATTAACCTTGCTGGGTCTAAAACGGACACAGATATCATCCCGTTTCATGTAAAGCCTTGAGTTTGATCATACTGCAGAGTAAATTTTATTGTTAAATTTGGAGTGAGTGAATGGGAGCAAGCGTTCCGGACGCGAAGGACAAGTTTCGGCTGTTGGAGGAAAAATTGGTCACTGGCTTCTGGGTAGATGGTACTCTTCAGCCTTGGTTGACAGATTACCTAGAAGAAAAACTCCGAATACAAACCATCATCAGTAGGTATGGCCGACCCAGTGTTCTTTTACTGTCCACATAAAATCATGAGTATGAATTACAATAACTACATACTGCATCACTATAAAAAGTTGCCTTATCCTCCGAGCCGTGCAGAAAGAATAAGCGAAATCGAGTTTCTACAAGCAACTTTATCTCCGGTTCTGTGTCCTTCCCTTCCTTTTCTTCTGCTCTATCTAACATTAATGGACTTTTAGATACAATCTGAGTGGTGTTGATCATATCACTGAACCCAATAACGAGTAATCAAATATGGAATATAGTTTAAGTAGACTATCATTTATCAAAACTAAGTTAGGTTTTAGCATAAACACATTTAATGTGCGAAAACTAAAACAACTAGGACATCAAAAAGATCATGCGCGTACGTTGAATAAATTAGAAATCGACGTATGCTGTGTATCTGAATTCAGAATACAATTTCCTACATGCAGTAAAAAAACTGGTTGCACCATCCCCATCAACGCTTAATTGGCTTGGAAAATCTGGCTTCGCGGGTTTTCTGAAGTCGGTTAATGAAGTGTCGGAACTATCCTTAGCATACGAGCTGAAACTTGCTTAATTGAATGTATCACTTAAAATATTCGACTATGCGCGGCACGTTCAAATACATTTACTAAAATCAAGTCAATAAACCGTAATCAACGTTGCCTTTTCGTTGTATATGCATACGATCCTACCGATTGCAGCATAGAATAAAGCAAAGACCCTTTTTACTCCGAACTAACTCCTTACTAAGAAGAACACGAAGTTCAGAGATATTCTTGGTCATGAATGGCAGGTATGCTTAACTTCTGCGCTTAAGTAACCCAGAATTTCATTTAGGTGGAAGATACAGTTTCAGCTCGACGTACAACGATATTGGTAAATAACTTTGGGATAGGTGCACGTAGTATAGATAATATTTGAGTGGTAAAAACTTCAGACGTAGTGTTACACGATGCGCCACATGGCGTGCTCGATTTCCCGGACAAAAGTGAACAGAAATATCATATAACAAATAATTATGGTTGGTGTGATTGCATCCAGGATCGCCTTCCTTTTTGGAACACTTTTTTCGAGTCAAACCGTGTACGTATCTTTCGTACATTTCTACTAAATTTTAACGAGAAAATAAATAAGAATAAACGTTAAATAGATGTAAGTAAACTTGAACAAATATCCTTCCGACAAAATATGAAAATATTCTAAAGTCAAAGCCAAATGGTCTTGATGGCCAATAACGAATTTACTTTGGTCCAAGTTATATTATGCACAATGCAGGTACTACTGCATGTGGCATAGAAATAATCATTGGCACTCTGTGCAATCTATGGAGATATTCGAGGCAAGAAGCCAAATTCTATAAAGCTCGACTCATGATAATACTCGTTGCTATTCAAAAAGTCCACTTAAGCGTAGTCTAAAAGTCAATCTCGAATCCCTTTGGACCAGAAAAGTTAAAGAAATGAAAGAAGCGTTTGCGTCAGGCATTATTTGCTGTTTTTCCAGCATACTCGTTGGATTATTTTCAGTTTATACTAGTGACTTACTGTTCGCATCTAACTATACCTATCCGAATTTCAGAGTACATTGGATTATTATACTTAAATAAGTTAAAACCATAGCAAACATTGAATTAATTATTTGTGAAGTTTTTTTACTGAAGCTTTTACACGATTTTAATCTATTTATCATTTGTGACAACTTTTACCAGTGACTTTATTCATATCATCATATATTTTCAATCGGTTACATGTATTAACCATAATTCAGACATTTGTGAAAGAATAATTGCTTGTGTAGAAGACATTAAACTTTGTTACCAGTGTTTCTTTTTACTGCCTTCTAGAGCACGGACAATTTCGTTTAACTGTGACTTGTGCATAAGACTTTTAACTTTGTTAACAGTTTTAATTTGCTGCCATCTAGAGCACGGATAATTTTGTTTAACTGTGACTTGTGTATAAGACATTCAATTGTGTTAACAGCATTTCATTTTATTGCCGTCTAGAGCACGGTCAATTTGGACTAACTATGAATTTTCCATGCAACGTTGTGTACAATACATTTCTGACCATTCGAATTAGCCTTCTCACATCAGCCATCGGGAAAAGGCTGGGATTGATCATAAGCACTGATCTCAACAGCCGCTACTAATCCTATGTAGTGAGATAAGATCCGAGAAAAATACCTCTAAAAAAATGGTGCCCCGTTTCGTCGAACACACAGCCAGCAAAGAAATAATAAACATCCAGATTTTGAGAACTTCAAGCACTTTGAATGAAAAATGTCACGAAGGAAAGTAAATTCTAACACATATATCTTAGAAAAACACCCTCTCGAAATCGCAATGCTCGAAGACAGCTGCACGATGACGGGTGAGGACGATTTTATACTGCTATCTATTCTCGACAACACTCATACACATAAGATGACGTCTAGTTCAGGAAATGCAGGGAGCCCGGTGGTGAGCCCAGCAACAGGCCGCACCGACACATGGCCACAGTATAAAATATGCCAATTCGATCCAGAATACTTTGACGAGTAGGCCGACGATGTTACTTTATTGGCCAAAGTGTCCAATATAACAGACGAGGGCTCAATATTTTTGAGGGCTTGGGAGACGATCCCAATGTCTTTCAGACGCGGACTCAAAGATATTCTGCATCAATACACGGAGAGCACATGTGCGCAGCCATGGCAGAGCCTGCAACGCGCCCTCAAGCACCGCTTGAAACCAGATCGAGAAGACAGGCTTAAAGAATTAATGCACTTGATGTCCCTAGGTAGCTGCACGCCCTCTGAGCTATTAAGGGAGATGGAGCAGAAAGCCTTGGAATTCAACCTGTCCAATAAAATCTTAATGCGATTTTTTATACAGAAGCTCCCGCTGGCCCTCCAACAGATGGCCACGTGACTGCGCAAATCCTTCGAAGTACAAGACGACGTTCTGCCGGCACGTCTAGACAAGTGGTGGAAGAAACACCACTACAGCTCACCTGCCCCAGGAGGTCGAGGTCGAGAGGCCGGGCCACAGTTCCACAGTTACCGGCGGAGTGCTATCCGAATCGCCGCAGCTATGGCCACTCCACACGTTATTGCCTCAGAAACGGCTGCACATTCCCGCGTCCAAGTGGGCGCGGTCACCCACAACAGCTCAGGAGAATCCGTCCATGGAAGAATCAGAAAACTCTTTTGCGGCAGTAGAGGCTGAGCACCCCAAGATCGTTGGCCGCTCCACGTCTGATGGCTCGAAGCACGTTGCTTTCGCAGTAGAGCGCAATCAAACTATTGTATTTACAGCGACGGCTCCAGTCAAGTCATGCTTCAAACGCCCAAATGCCAGCATCCAGTCCCATCGTCAGTTGCCATTATCGACTTCCTTTCTCATCCGTGGCAACAACCAATGGCGAATTATTTCTCATAGACACTAGATCAGATGTAAGCTTACTACGCCACAATTATTTCAAACCTACCCACCAAGCCGACATCGGCAATCTGACCTGCGCCAATGGCTCCAGTATAGCGAATTTTTGGGGTACGAGTACACACAATATCGTTCTCAAACTCAAAAATGATATTTAAATTATCATCATTGCCAACACGACAAGAAACATCATTGGACATGAATTTCTCAAACACTTCGACCTTACCATTCGTCCAAAAACACAAGAGATATGTATTGCAGACAACCAGTTGCTTTCATCAGTGCTAAAACATGCGACTCGCGACGAAGCAGTCTCATCGATACAGTTAATTCCTCCAGTTCCTCATGTACCGCAACTGGACGATGTTCTGAAACGTCATGAAGAAATTTTCAAACCTATCTCCTTCATACCCGATCTCAAGAGGAAGCGTGCCATCACAGCCCATCGTATCATCTTATCGAAACCCCATCCTCATCCTCCACAAGCACGTCCATTGGCACCACACAAACATAAGGCCGCCGAGCAAGAATTCGCCATGCTACGTCAACAAGGCATCTGTACACGATCCAGCTCACCTTTTGCGTTGCCAGTGGTAGTAATACCAAAGAGTGAACCAGCAGCATTCAGGGTGTGGGTGGATTACCGTATTCTAAATTCTTACACTCAGTCTGATTTGTACATACTGCCAAATCCAGCTGACCTACTCAGATCCGGTATTGGTCATGATGTGTATTCAAAACTTGACCTAGTGAAAGCCTACTATTAAGTACCGATAAACAAAGACTCCGTATACTATAATCACTCACATTCACCGGAGGTGGAATACACAAATATCATTATATGCCTTTTTGTCTTAAGAACAAACCTCAAACATGTAAACGCTTTACGGATGATATACTAGATGGTCTACGATTTGTAATTCCCTACGTAGAAGACATACTGGTATTATCCAACTCAGTGTCCGCACATATACAGCATATTAATATTCTACTCACACGTCTAGCAGACTATGGCCTCTGACTTCATGGCAACAAGTTCGTCTTTGCACAGCAATAAATTGAATTCCCCGGTCATTAAATTTCCGAAAAAGGCATGAAAACAATACGTGCTAAGGTTCGTGCTATTCAAGAAAGACAGTCTCCAACCACCGTTCGAGCATTATGAAGATTCTTGCGTAAGATGAACTACTATTCTCGATTCGTACCCTTCTTAGCCAAGATTCTGGCACCTCTACACAAATATCTTGTGCCAGAGAGCCGTTTTTTCAAGAAATCAAAACTGATTCAGCTCGACGTGGACGACAGGCAGGCTTACGCGGATGCCAAAGGGCCTTATGCAAAGCGATCATGCTAAATTCTCCTGATTTGTCTTAACCTTTTGAATTGATCATTGACGCATCCGACTGTGCGTAGGCGCAGTACTTCAACGGTCCATCAATGGAATACACCAACCTATCGCCTTCTACTCGCAAAACTACAACCTCGCGAGACGCAATACGATACATTAGGAAAAGAGTTACTTTCAATCTAGCGCTCTATCCTACACTTCCACACCTATCTGGATGGCCGAACGTTCAAGATCTACACAGACCATCTTTCTCTATTCCCGATGCACATAGGAAAGTAAGACTATTTATATTCACGACGTGTCAACTCACAACTTACACGAATACACGAGTATGAATATGAAGTCACTCATGTCAAAGAGGCAGAGAATGTGGTCACAGACTCCCTAGGCCGTCCTGCAGAACTCTGTGCCCCAATCCTATGTCCTTCACCTATAAGCACTCAGGAATTGCAAGCAGCTCAGTAAGATGATCCATCACTTTGGACATTTGATGTCAATCGTCTGAAAACATTTGATTATGATGGAACTCTGCTGCAGTATAAAAAAATGGCGTGGGTCCTCGGCCGTTTATACATGAAAAATTCCGTCTCAAGATCTTCGAGGTTTAATATTCAATGAGCCATCAAATCTGGCGAAGCCTCAGTGGAAATTCTATCCCGGACGTATTTTTGGCTAAGCATGCAGCGAGATGTCAAGAAGTGGTCAAAACAATGTCTAGATTGTCAGAAATGCAAAGTGACGAGACACACCAAAACGGCGCCACAAGTCATTCAAGAGCCCAAAGTCCGGTTTACGCACATACACGTTGATCTGGTAACCTTACCTGCCGTGAACAATATGCGATATCTACTGTCAATACGGGATCGCACCACTCGATGGTATGAGGCCATATCTCTGCTAGACATGAAACAAGACACTGTCAGTTATGCTTTAGAGCTTAATTGGTTCGACCGGTTTGGTGCTCCAGCTGAAGTGATAACCGATCGTGGCGCACAGTTTCTCGGCAAAGAGTTTGCAGCCCTTCTGAAATACTATGGTGTCAAACACTCCGTGACCGCGGCTTGCAATCCGAGAGCAAATGGTTTCTTCGAAAGGCCACATCGGGAATTGAAAGCGGTACTCATGGCAAGCCCAGAAGAAAATTGGCATGCTGCTTTACCGAAAGTACTCCTGTCAATGCGTACAATCGTGAGCCGATTAAATGTAGTTCCGCTGAAATGGTATTTGGCGAATGTCTACGGCTGCCTGGCGAACTAGCCCGATCAGGCTCTAAAACTGCAATAACGATGAGCGATCCGGCATTTCTGTTTCCACTTCGCAGTTACCTATAATATAATGCCCAGAATAGGCCGATCTGTTCTACACGTTAGCAACATGGTCCAATTTATAAACGCAAAGATTTTGATAGCTGCAAATAGTTCTTGGTCAACAACGATATAGATAACAAGATTCTAGCCATATCAAAGCGCGGTCCATATCGTGTGTTAGATCGACGTCAGAATTACATCATTTTGGAAACTAATGGCAAAGCTGAAGCTGTCTCCAAACACAGACTATCCCAGGACGACGTTGATCCAAATGACCCGTTGTTCCGCGATGTTGATCTATCAGGCGGTGAAGTAACGATAACTCCACCTCAAGACAGTTTTGCTGACTACGGAGTGACGCCTGACATCTCATCAACAACCGAGCCAACTGACGCCGTCACGCCACCGCGAGATATAGAGGAATCAGAATCAGTGTTTACAGAGCCAACATCAGTTGTTACTCGGTACGGCAAAGCAATAACACCTCCTCTAAGGTTAGCCCACTTCATTGTGTACTAATTTTCACTTTCGGGGGGTGTATGTAACACGCGGCTCCGCGTTACAACTCAACGATGTTCAATTTTGACAAATATGGTACTCTTTAAGGTCAAATAATCTAACTCTGTTCTTACACAATATTTCTCTTTTCTGTGATTTTAGAAATAATCTCTGTTAGTTTCAAACAGTTTTAATTGAGATTTCTTGAACTGCAATTTTATTTGTAATTAATAGGGTTGCTTATTAAATATAGACCACCGCGCACAATACGCAGAGAACCTGCGGTGGATTATAGTGTCATAGTGGATTTATTTCTCTTCGTTGGATTATTCGCATTTTATGCTAGTGATTAACTGTTCGCATCTAACTATACCTATCCAAATTTCAGAGTACAATGGATTATAATAAAAATAAATAATTTAAAACCATAGCAAACAATGAATTAATTATTTGTGAAGTTTTTTCATTGAAGATTTTACACATTTTTACCAGTGACTTTATTCATATCATCATATATTTTCAATCGGTTACATGTATTAACCACAATTCAGACCTTTGTGAAAGAATAATTGCTTGTGTATAAGACATTCAACTTTGTTTACAATGTTTCATTTTGCTGCCGTCTAGAGCACGGACAATTTTGTTTAACTGTGGCTTGTGTATAAAAAATTCAATTGTGTAAACAGTATTTTGTTTTATTGACGTCTAGAGCACGTTTTATTTTGACTAACTATTAATTTTCCCCGGAACGTTGTGTACAATACTTTTGTGATCATTCGTATTAGCCTTTTCACATCACCCATTGGGAAAAGGGCGGGGATTGATCATAAGCACTGATCTTAACAGCCGCTACGAATCTTATGTAGGGAGATAAGAACCCAGAAAAATACCCCTACAATAGAATGAGGAAACCACTTGATTGGAATAAGTGGACCATCAATTCTATCTTCAAAAAATATTATCGTGATTCGTCCGATACCTATCGTGGTGTAAGCATGACTTCAGTCATAACTTGGTTATTTGCTTGGATTACCCTACGTCGTCTTAGTGCTTCTCCAGTGTCACATACTGGAGAAGAACCGCTCAGATGCTACTTAGGACGAGGCTGTATAGATAATATTTTTACGTTAAGGCAAGTTCTTAAAGAAAGTGATTTATGTCACCGTCCCACAATAGCCGTCTTTCTAGGTCAAAAATTGGTGGTCCATGAACATTTTCTTAATATTATACGTGTTCTTTACAAAAATACATCTCGCAGCGTTGTTTACGACGAATTAACGCCTGTTTGTTTAATTTTGTAATCGATGCTATTATTAACAACACTATTCCACACATTCAGGATGCAGGTTTTGCAGTTCTTTCTGACTGTCAACTAGGCGATTTTGGCTATGCAGACCATATATTACTATTACTCAACAACCGAGATGCTGCTCAGGCCACCTTGAAAGGATCAGCAAACGTTATTAAATCTCTCGGTATGATATCCGCATCTTATAAATGTATTATACTTTTACAAGATAATCCACCACTCACTTCAAATCTGCGACTGCAAAATGAAGCTTTAGACATAGTTGACAGATTAACACATATTAGGAGCTCTATCAATAACTCCAGAAATTTGACTGACGAGGTGAGAATGAGAATTGCAAAAGCTAGAGAGACTTTCTCCAACTTTCGCCATTTATAGAGAAACGAGAGTATTCCACTATGACATAAAGGTGTTGTTTACAATGTGTCTCCACACGCATTTTTACTTTAAGATATAGAAACTTGGCCTCTTAGAGTTTAAGATTTTATACGCTTACAGGCATTCGTCCATCGTTTCGGAGAAGCATAGTACACGTTGGGTACAGCAACGAATAACAAACGTTGACATCCATTGAATTATGTTTGGATTTGCCAACAAGTGCACCTAGTTATAAAAACAAATATAGCTCCATCAACATCGTTGGCTCAGTCACGTTTTGTATATGCCCTCAATTCGATTACCCAGTAGAGCTCTATTATCTTATCCAGCACCAGACTGGCCTAAGATTTTGACATGGAAAAAACATTTGAAGTCACTTACAACTAAATGAAGTAGTATAGGACCCACCCATCTGCCAGGATAGGGTCCACGTGCGCATCATATTTTTCATTAGAAACTCTTTGCTCGATAGCATAGAATCCAGCTCAATGACTACCCTGTTGCAGATGTCTAGTAGGATCATCTTTGCAACATTCTTTTCTCAGTATCGCAAAATTGGCTGCAAGGTTTGGTTTGTTTAAGATGTGATAAAATGAAAGTCGCAAGGAAGCTGCGTTGCTGACGATGCCTTGCCTCAAAGCTGAGCAAGCAATAATGAAGTTGTCTAGAATTTGCTTTTCCTCACTTCCGTGAATTATCCTGCTAAATATATTAAAAGAAACAAGGTACTTTTTTGTCTATCTTTAATCTAATTTATTCTTTGTTTCTAAATAATTATTTTTATTGTTATTTATATTTCTCTCGCTTTTTATAGTTATATGACAGTGAAACATTATTCAGGTTGACTTTTGTACGGCTGGGTATGATGATAATTTCGACGATACACATAGACATAAATAGATATTTAAATATTAACAAATGTGTTCTCATTGATAAAGTTTAACCATTGAGGGATTCTCATGGTTGCTAATATGATATTCATATTATACATATATATATATATATATATATATATATATATATATATATATATATTGATCGTTTCTATTTTCAACATTTTCAAAAATGTAAGAACAAAACAACGTACTTCATGCGAAGCGTTGGCTATTTTTAAAGGCATTTCAGTTATGTTTTTGTTCCAGTCCAATTTAATTTCTTTTGAATTATTTTCTGCGCGTTTAAGCAGGGCTTCAGCATACTAATTGCAATAGCTTCAAAAGCCAGAAGCATTTTCTCTGTTTTTGACTTGTAGAGAACTGAAAAATTGTTACTACTAACAGCATGATCTGTGAGTAGTACATGCTCGCAAATTGTTGATAGATTTGCAGGAGCTGCACCCCTCTTTAATAATTTTTGATGGAGATTCTGATTTATTCTAGTTTTGAGCCTCTTTTTTGATCTGCCGATGTACTGAGTGTTGCAGGTACATTGAAATTTGTATACAGATAAAGGTGTTGACGTCACAGAGAGGCTATCTTTTTCATTCGTACGCATCAGTTTTGTTGTGTTGCACATCATTCTCACCTGTATTGATGGAAACTGTGCTTTAGTCGCTCGAATTACTTTTCGTTTAAAGATTTCCGCTGGAAGATAACCTCCAAATGGAACACTAAGCGTTACTCTCTAGGGAGTTTTTTTTCCTCCAAGTTGGCCTCTATTTTGTTGCGTTGACTCAAGTTGTATGCGATGAACCAGTCCGGATAGCCATTATTTCTCAACGCTTCGCGAGGCAAATTTAGCTCTACTTCAATTTTGTCCGGTGAACAAATCCTGCGTATTCGTGTGCCCAAATTTATTATTAGGTTTCTTTTGTACGCCCTTGGCACACTACTCATATAATAGATATATTGTCTAGACCAGCTTGATTTCTTGTGAACTGACCTTGAGAGAGTACCTTCTTTATCTCTCGTTATTCCTACATCTAGGAATGATAAATATCTGTCTTTTCCTTCTTCTATTGTAAACTTGATTGCCTGGTCTACCTTGTTTATGTGATGTAGCAGAGAATTTGTATCTTCATCCTTTTCAACGATCATGAAAGTATCGTCAACGTAGCGCATGTAAAAATGAGCTCCGTTGGTAAATGGTTTTAAACCAGTTGTCTCTAAATGGTGCATGTATATGTCTGCCAATACTGGTCCAAGAGGACTACCCATACCTATGCCGACAATTTGTCTGTAGAAGACTCCTTGGAATGCGAATTGTACGTTGGATGTGCATAATAGTAGTAGTTCTCTCATGTTGTCCACCTCTATCAATGTTTCCGCTCCTTATGATCGTATATATTCACATAGGATATTTATAGTTTTATTTACTATAGTTTTATTTACTATTTACTAAAACCTATCATGAAAGGAAGAATAGACCACGTTGTACAGGATAGCTTTATATTTGTAGAAAAATTCGCGACCTAAATTTGATAAAGAGCAAAATGGTGTCCCTCGATATAAAATCACTCTTTACTAGAATTCCAGTAAAAAATATAAATATCCTATGTGAATATATACAATCATCAGGAGCGGAAACACTGTTGGAAGTGGACGACATGAAAGAACTACTTCTACTATGCACATCCAACGTACAATTCGTATTCCAAGGAGACTTCTACAGACAAATTGACGGCATAGGTATGGGTAGTCCTCTTGGACCAGTATTGGCAGACATATGCGAGCACCATTTATAAAAAACTGGTTTAAAACCATTTATCAATGGAGCTCATTTTTACTTGCGCTACGTTGACGAAACTTTCATGGTGATTGAAAAGGATGAAGATACAAATTCACTGCTACATCACATAAACAAGGTAGACCAGGCAATCAAGTTTACAATAGAAGAAGGAAAAGGCGGATATGTATCCTTCTTAGATGTAGGAATAACGAGAGATGAAGAAGGTACTCTCTCAAAGTCAGTTCACAAGAAATCAAGCTGCACTGGACAATATATCTATTATATGAGTAGTGTGCCAAAGGCGTACAAAAGGAACCTAGTAATAAATTTCGGCACACGAATACGCAGGATTTGTTCAGCGCACAACACTGAAGTAGAGCTAAATTTGCTTCGCGAAGCGTTGAGAAATAATGGTTATCCGGACAGGTTCATCGAATACAACTTGAGTCAACGCAACAAAATCGAGGCCAATTTGGAGGAAAAAAACTCCCCAGAGAGTAACGCTTAGTGTTCCCTTTGGAGGTGATCTTCCAGCGGAAATCTTCAAACGAAAAGTAAATAGAGCGACTAAAGCACAGTTTTTATCAATACAGGTGAGAGTGATGTCCAACACAACAAAACTGATGCGCACGAATGAAAAAGATAGCCTCTCTTTGACGTCAACATCTTTGTCTGTATACAAATTTCAATGTTCCTGCAACACTCCATACATCGGCAGATCAAAAAAGAGGCTGGAAACTAGAATAAATCAGCATCTCTATCAAAAACTATTAAAGTGGGATGCAGCTCTTGCACAAAAATCCACAATTTGCGCGCATGTACTACTCACAGGTCATGCAAGGCAAAAAAAGAGAAAATTATTCTGGTCTTTGAAGCTATTGCAATTCATAAGCTGAAGCCCGGCTTAAACGCGCAGAAAATTATTCAAAAAGAAATTAAATTGGATTGGAACAAAGACATAATTGACATGCCTTTAAAAATAGCCAACGCTTCGCAAAATACGACACATACATCAATTACGGACGCAATTACAATGAAAGCCATGACACACCAAATGACGTTACGCAAAAGGAGTTTTCTAAATTGCGCAAAAGTAGTGGTCTCAATTGCGAAAAACAGAGGCTAACATAACGAAGTGGAGATTGGTTACGACAAATATACAGTGGGATTCGATGAACGAATATACTAACTAATCGAGAACAATGGCTGTAGATACCGATAGTAATAAGATTTATTAAAAATTTTATTAATTGTGGTGCGTTGTTTTGTTCTTACATATATATATGATGGATAGATAATTATGAAGGATGTGGGAAGAACCAATATTATTGCTAATCTTAATATCCATATATGCATGAGATATAGTGTAGACGTATAACTTAATAGATAGTTATATATATGATGCGGGTATGAATCAGTATAAACGAGTATATAATATAAATTAAATAATAATAATTAAAAAATATTGCCAATATATTATATACCCGAAGTGATTCGTAGGAATCCACCTTGTTGCTTACATGTTTTTTATTTATGCTGAGATACGTATATGGTTTGTGAACAATTATATAAATGAAAAATAAAATTTATACCTGATATGAGTATAAATATTTATTTGGTTGAGACATTGGTAGTTAGTGTAGTCTCTGTATTCGGTCTTGGTCAAAGCACACAAAAGTAATATATTCTTTCAACAGATTTAATACCCACTCTCTATAACCTATTGCACACAGGATGAGATTAGGTAAATCGGGAATTTGATGATTACTGCAATTTGATTAAAATGATTAAAAAATGTTGATCCTTCTACGCGTCCGGAAAAGTAATTTAATTAAATCAAGACATCACGGATACGCGGGTATATTAATTCATATGGTTTGCATATATTTATTCTATATTTGTCATTTTAGATTAGAGTTAACATATGTGTGTATATGTTATTGTGTCTGTTAGTGGGTGAGGTGGATAATTTTGTTTATACATATGAGTATAAGAGAAAAGGTATGAAGACCGGATATAATGGTAGAAAATAACAACATTTATCAGGAATTAAAATAAATCAAAATAGATCTTATTTGAATAAAAATACTGCATTTGCCACAAGTTATTTCTCTATGTATATGGTGTCAACCCTGAAGATGGGACTGGAAATAAAATCTCAAATTTCGGAAAATCTGGTTCTACATCATTTTCAGGAAAGCAGCTTTTGGACGGCTTCAAGATGAACGGACAAGTGAGAATCCATCAATCAATGCTACACACTAATTTTGCATCTGGGAATTTAAAGGATTCAAGATTTTACCTTCAAGCAAATAATGCAGTGTATAAAAAATAAACTCAAGCATTTTGCCACTTAGACACAATACGCAAAAATACTGCCTAACTATTAACTTAACTGATTTAAGCCAAACGACTAATTATGATTGCACTTTAATCAAAAACGATAATATATATATATATATATATATATATATATATATATATATATATATATATATATATATATATATATATATATATAGTTATTATATAATTAAACAAGCTTCGATCGGGCGAGTGGTGATAACAATTATTTAAATCAAGGTTGCGACCTTGGTTCAAACACCTATCCCATTATATATCCATTTTTGAATATAATACCAGCTCCTACTGATGAGTCGCCAGTTAGCGCGAAACGAATGTGCACGGGATAATACTTACCGTTCTTGATTTCATTTGTTTGTTTGTTAATATAGTCTAAGAATGATATAAAGAAAATTAATCCAGAAAACATGTTTGGCGATTAAAAGAAAAGTCTGTGGACAAACATTCAACATGTTGCTCACGTCCAGCCGAACGAAAATAAGCAAACCATCTTTTCTCTTTCACCATAATAAAATCGTAGTCAATTGGTATTCCAAATATAGAAAGACCGAATAAATTAGGCAGGTTACCTAATAAAGTAAATGACGCGACGTAATGTTAAACAAAATATACAAATAAGTACTGGCGTAAATGTGCTTATAAGATTATACTGCAAACACCCGACAAAGTTGGAAAATTTCAGACAGTGTGCACGCGGTCTTTATCTCTCTCTTACAAACACAAGCTTGAAAATTTGGCAAACTCTAGCATGAAATTTAGTAAGTATACCAAAATTAATAGTTAAAACTTGAAGCCCTTTAGGAAACTAATACTAGATTAGTGGTAAGAAAAGTATTTGTTATCGTTGCTTAATATAATGAAAAATTGCGAAAATGGAATCATCGAAATTATCTGACCAATGTCTTACCTAACACCGGCCGGATTCCAATTGTTTTATTGCTTGAAAATATTGCAACAGATCATTGCGGTCGCCTTCCTCAGTTTACTTACTCATCGTGACAAGTTTTAAAAAAATGAATGATACTTCCTGTAGCCATATCATTTACAATTCATATTGACGATTCACTAGATTTCTGTATATCACCTGTGATTGCGTATGCATATCCATAGTTGATATTTTCATCCAACTAAATGAAACTAGAGTGGCTGAATATGAATTTATCATTTACACGCGTTAGACTATTTGTTTTAGACTCACCATGTGAAATGATTTAAGTGAGGGCGTCCTCACATGTTCGAGTGGTGGGAGCCTAATACATCAGACACACATCATAAAGTTATACCATTGGAAGTGACAAAATTAGAAATCAGAACGGGCCATGGGCATATGAAACTTCACTCAAACCATTACTATAATCAAGGTTGCGATTAATTACTTACGCAGCCTAGATTATAGTATTTGTTATCACCACCCGCGCAACCAATGTTCGTTCAGTCAAACCACTCATGTTGTACTTAATATTAACTTGTTTAATAGCAGTTTTCATCATATAATTAAATAGGCTTACGTCAAATATGTGCATGTGTGTGTGAATGTATATAAATTATATGGCTAGATTATATACTGCGTTTGCCTCCTTACTTTGTTTTTAAGACCTGTGATGATTGGTGACCTGAAGAAGGCGTACAAAATGATTTGCCGCAATAACTTCAAAAAATAAAGGAATGGGAACTTATCTTGATATAGTCAGATCGCAGATCAAGTAAGAATTATTATTGTGTCTGATTCAAAAGGAACACAATAATAATTGTCAGTTATATATATATGTATATATATATATATATATATATATATATATATATATATATATATATATATATAGATTGATATTTAGGTAATTGCATAAGATAGCAAATGCAATTTATCAAGTCAACATATTCGTCCTTATTGGGAACTAATAAAACGCTTGTTCAAATTTCCTGTTGCGTATAATACAATTTTTTGTTACTCACATGTGTTTTGGTTGGCTGTTCCTTCAAGTGGTGCCCACGCAGTTTCTCGTTCTTTTGTATGTTAGCTGTGCCACTTTTAACCATCACTTTGTGCATATATATATATATATATATATATATATATATATATATATATATATATAGTTGGCTGTCGTACTCTGTGTATTTTTATAATTATTCTAACATTTCCCTTGAAGTCAATTATTGCAATGCTTTTTTTGTTTGAACATGATGCATATACAATTTTACTGGATGGTATAAATATTACATTTGGCGAAATGATTTCAGTAGAGTAAATATCATATCGGTGCGATTAAATTACAACTTAACTGCATCCATTTTAACGTAAAACATTAAGGTGAGATAACTTTTATTTTTTGCACGATGGAATTTTACTACATTAATGTATGCAATGTGTTCGTTTAGGCTCATCATAAAATCAATTAACACTTATGATAGAGCAATTGACCCCGTATAGTGACATTCTTTCTGGCAACGGGCGCGAAGGCAATACTATCCCAATTACTAAAACGAAAAATTCCCTAGCAATAATATAAGAACCTAGAGAGATTTAATTAAGTATTTAACAATTAAATAATTTTTAAATAATCAATAGCTGATAAATTCCAAAAAAATATACTGTGAAATTTATTTTTGTTGTAACATTTCTGTTCTGAACTAAATATTCTGAAATGGTTAAAAACGCCAACGGAAATTTAAACTGTCGTTCCAAATGTTCAATCCGAACCAAATTAAGGATTCACCACAATGATGCATGAAAAAATGTCAGTTTAAAGTAAATACTGCGAAAAATAGTTAATTCAAGTCATCATCTACAGCGGTTTTGTTCCTATTAAACAAGCATTAATAATTGTGTTAAATGTTTCTGTCAGGACTCGACTCGAATTATATTTGGTTTTGACGCATGCTTCTAATATACATCAATTAAGCCGCCAGCTACGTACAAATTTCATCTGATACTAAGTTACGCTTCTTGATCAATCTTTCCTTCAGATGAATCCTCATTGGTACTGCCGTTTTAACATTGCAAGACATACACCACACCGTCTTAGAAAGTGATATTAAATTTGTTTGTCACTTGACAGAGAATTTGACTATATATATATATATATATATATATATATATATATATATATATATATATATATATATATATATATATATATATATATATATATATATATATTTGTTGTCAGTATAAACTACAAATTGCAGAAAATGGCAAGTACGAGACTTAATAGCTGATGACTGAGAAACGACCTTAGACGTCAGCTAAAATGAGACATTTTTTCTTTTATCGTACTAGATGGACAGATTCTGCGCGATGTTAGTCGTTTTATATCTTAATTATCTTTCTGACCTAATTTAGGAAATCGCAGTCAAACCACGACTACTGATATTCATTGAAGGTAGTGTTAAACAGACAAGAAAAGAATGCATCAATGAAAAAGTTGAGCAAGATCAAAACAATACATATCTCTGTCAAACGTAGGATAATATTGTAAAAATTTATAAAAATAGATATCCCAACAGGTGTATAGACGAGCTATTTAATTTATGGCATATCATAGTAACTTTTAGGCGAGTAATCTTGAAATGTAATGGCTATAAAATGTTGACTCATTGCATATCAATTTAGTTCATACATTCCATTGTAGTGAAACTTTTAGTTTAATACTATCGCTTATTACCAAGTCCGCCGAAGCTAGCTACAACATATTAGTCTTCAGTCACGATAGCTGACCTCACCTTGCGTTGTGTTAATTCACTGGCACATTGCCATTCGTTAAGGACGGATTTATCTATCTACATCAAACAATTAGATCGTGTCGGGTCTTCTGAACTTTCACTCCATCGTACTTGAATGATTTTGAATGGAAACATTGACTCGAATAGAGGATACGATTCGGTGCTATCCAAGTTGCGCAAGATATCTGAAAGATTGCATTAATCATATAAATACTTGACGAGCTGCAAATCACAGATTAAAAGTGGTGTTTCAATAGCGGAATAAACAGCGTTAATACGTCGAGTCTGCGTATAGAGACTGATCAATTTGATTTTCATTTTCATGATATCAAAGACAATAAGGAAATATATAGTTTGATTTTTTTTTAAATCACTACGCTATTAACGAATTAAACAAACAACCAATTCTTCTCAAAATAAATACGATTTTAGGATAGCAAAAAGCAAAAAATCCTATGTCCTACTAAGTAATGAGATTAGCGTTTATTACCCAGTCTTAAAATTTGCAAATATCTTCACGAGAAATTTTAAGTATATCTTATATAGGTATATTTCAACAAGAAATGGACTACAATTTGAATGCACCCATAGAAATGGCAAAACAAGACAATATAAATCGTTGTTTTTATCAACTCATTATTAAAACTAGAGAAAGAAGTGCGTTCTATTCAAAGTATTAAATGATTTCTCGTAGCCCATGCCGCTCTATTTTATGTGTCTAACAATTTAATTTTTTATCGTTTGGTTACGTATGTAAGGTTTGCTTATGCTTGTGAATTGGGTTTATATATAGATAAGAAGCGACAATGATTATTCGCCTGTATTATACATGACAAATAATTAAGCATAGTACTATATTGTTCCCCAAGGAGTCATAAGAAATGCAGCATTATGAGATTCGCGAAAGTGTTTCGCGCCTAAGTATTAAAATTTAAAAAAAACTGTGGATCCTTCTACGCGTCCGGAAAAGTAATTTTTAAAAATCGTGGCATCACGAATAGGTGAATGTGTCAATCTATATGGTTTGATTATAATTATTTTATAAATGTCAGTATAGATTAGAGTACACATGCATGTGTATAGGTTGTTATTTGCGTGGGGGTGATGCGGATATTTTCTTGTATACATATGAGTATAAAGGAACAGGTATTAAGAGCGGATATTAGGGTAGACAATACAAATACTTAAGAAAGTAAAAAAGGTATAAATCGTTCTGTCTTGATTAAGAATACCACATTTTCCAGAAGTTTTATCTTTGAGTATGGTATCAATCCTGAAGATGGGACTGGAAATTAAGTCCCGAGATTTCGGAGTCTCGGGTTTCAGAGTCATTTTCAGGCAAGCAACTGATGGATAACTTTAGAGTGAAGGGAAAATTGAGAAGCCATCAATCAATGACAAACAGAAACTCTGCATCTGTAAATATAAAGTATCCAAATTTTACATTGGCGAGTTATCAATGATCCAAAATAAACAGAAAAATAACAAGTGCAATTTCTAAAGATTGCACAATTTGTTAGTAACTGTGCTATTAGATTATCAAGAATTGACTAAAACCATGGACTTCTATTTTCATCAGCTGTCGAAAAGTTAACCAAACCAACAAGCTAGATTGAAATATTTCAAATAATCCTTCAAACCACCCACACCAACATACATTATATTAAAATGGCTGCATTCATAATTAATTTTAATTTGACACAGCATAAACAGGTGAAGTCAAATTCCAAATGAAATATGCTGTTAAAAAAATTCAACTGGCAACCCTTGAAAAATGAAACAATGGCATTGTATCATATAAGTACATATTTTTTAGTTAAAACTAGCCAAAAATATTATAAAACACGAGATACACGAAACATGCTTCAGAACGTTTCGATTTGAGTATTGAGTAAGTTTGTTTGTTTCCTTTGAGACATCTATCTTCTTGCATGAAAGAAGTAGCCGTATTTCTATCAAGAAAGACAGAAGAACAATTTACATAATCTCTGCTAACAAAATTGATTGAGTACTATCAAAAACAAACGGCTATAAATAACAAGATGGCAGGCTATAGAATAATTTTAGGAAAAGTGTATTGTATCGACAGGGTGGCATAAAGCTTATGCAGATAATTTATGAAATAAAAGTTATTCAAACTAGAATACTTCGTCAACTGTAGATAGACTGTTTAGAACATGTAAACACTTGAAATAGTTTAAAAATGTTTAAATGCCATTAACTAATCTCTCGGTCGGAAAACACATGAAATTAATGACAAAAACTCTAACTTTAAACTTTAATATAAGAACAATTTTAAATTTAAAAAAAATTATATTTGGCAGCATGCGCTCTAATCACAACATTGAATGTACAAGAGATTGACGAAATTAATATTCTGAATTTTGTTAAAAATTTGCATGGGGGAAACCAGACTATTGATTAATTTCAGAAATGAGCATAAAATATACGTAAACTTGGCCACATAAATAATCCAAACCTGATTAGTCATTCATTAGAAACTGACTATTATACCATCCATGATGGATGTGATTGGATACCAAATTACCGACGTAAACGCTATGCAAGATCTCAAATGAAATCATTATTTTAAAAACTCTGGAGAGAATATAAGGAAAGCCAAATCAGTTGAAAAATCTTTAGATCTACTACTGAACACAATAGTTTCAAATGATAGGAAAAGTTGTTTGGAATTGATGTTAGAAGATATGGCTAGCAAACGCATAAAAAAGTGAATAACTGGTTAATTGCTAAGGTTTATACCTATTTGCTAGCTCAGATAAATAGGAAAACAAGATAATTTACATTACATTTACATATTTAACAATCTATACAATTTTATACTTATACATCTTATTTGCTTTTATTGTATAAGAAGTACTGCGTATGAAGAGAAACATTTTTATTCCATAACTCTGTTGCTCGACGTATTACAGTACATTGGTTGCAATAGTCAATTTCTCCGTCAATTTTATTGAGCTATGGTTATGTTGTTTATTATTTCGTAATGCCTTATGCAATAAACCTTTACTAATGCAGAACTTTGTAGGCAAAATAGAATATCACGTTTTAATAGCTACTTACTTTGTGTATAAATAGTTTTCCAATATTCATGAAAATGGTTCTATTCTGATTTTGTATATAATTTAGCTGATACGTGCCGATAAGGTTTATATTTATTTTTTGTTAATAGAGTATATTCCAAACCAAATAACGATTTGTATTCACATGAAATGTTGAAGTATTACGAACAAATATAAGGCACATACTTACTGTAGGCAAAATAAAATATTACGTTTTAATATCTTTTGATTTGGCGTCTAAATAGTTTTCTAATATTAATGAAAACGGTTCTTTCCTGATTTTGTAAACAATTTCCCTGATACGTGCCGATGGTGTTCATAATACTTATTTGTTAAATTCGTACAGGCCGAACCAAAATAAGCGACATTTATTCACACGATCCGCTGAAGTATTACGAACATATATAAGGCACATCCTTATTGTAGGCAAAATGTAATATACCGTTCAAAGAGATATTTATTTGGCGTCTGAATAGTTTTCTCATATTCATGAAAATGGTTCTTTCTGGATATTCTATAAAATTTCGCTGATGGGCTCCAATGAGTTGCATATTACTTATTTGTTGATAACCAGTATGTCAATGCATAATAAGCGACTTCTACTTAAATAAAACGCTGAATTATTTCGTACATACGTATGTCACATCCTTAATGAAGCTAAAATTTAATATCACGTTTTAAAGTCTATTTAATTTTGGCATTGCCGCGTTTTGCGTACGTGGGTTATAGCTTTGCATTAACAGTATCACAAAGATCAGACTGATTAAACTATCCAGTGTTTTGACTTTGATCAGGTTAGGTGAGTAATCCTCCCTTTATTCCGAAGGCTTTAACATCGTTCTTACTAATCACTGGACATGAGGTATTGCGCGATATTTGTTTGCTGGCAACGATTCGGAACTGCAAAACCCGTTCGATCATCCGGCAAATACTCGCATATATACACAGCACAATACTCCCTATCGCAGATTTAAGTAAATGTGGTAACCTTTTTCCGAAACCGTTCTATTTATATTTTATTTTGTTGACTCACCAATTATTTTAATCAAAGTATTTATCTTAGTATCTAAACTCAATATGTGCATATGCCTAGCGCATATGCAAA
>JAQBSW010008828.1:0-32002 GCA_029291075.1 Eudiplozoon nipponicum
ATTTAAAATGATTTAAAATTGTATAAATCTTGTAAGAATACTCAAATATTGCCTAAATTATTGATGGGAAAAGCTAAAATCTCATTTCTTAAAGTCAGCCCATTTATATAAATAAATAAAAATATTGAGTTCAATCAAATTCTGCTTACACTATTCTGTTCAATAACGAGATATATTCGAAATGGCTTTAAAAATGTTATTTACTATATGGATAAGCATTAAATGCGTAAAAATGTAGTAAAAAATATAGAGTTGAGAGATAACTTAAGGCCCGCTTAATTGAAAAACGATAAACGCATACTGCCAATTCACATAATTTGTATTGGCATAAAGGTTGCCTTAGAATTTCAACCACAATTTGGGGATAAATGTATATGATTAAAAAAATAAAATATATTTTAAATAGTTAAATATAGAAAATGAAGAGAAAATGTATAGCATAACGTTTAAAGTATGCATAACTTTCATAATAAAAATAAGGATATAACGGATTTCTGTTAACAAACACGTTATATTTTACTTCTGAATCATTGGCTCCGACATAAATGAAGTCAAACCTGTTAAATTTCATGGATACTGTCGTAGACCACGAAACATTATTCATAAGAAATGCTGCCAATCTTATTGTAAGTCTATCATTGAAGCTCCATTTTAGGTTAAATGGATAATTTAATAAACATTACTTATTTTGGTTTTATATTTATTCATTTGTCCGGCCATCTGTTATCAACAATTTCCAAACGAAACTAAATTATTATACGTAGATAGCTTAAATTTATTCAAAACAAAAATCATCATATACACTTACTGATGGTGTTACGGGTGAAATTTCTGTTTGAGGTTCCTCACTAGGAGTTGCCGGTTCAGTGGTTATTCCAGGAGAAATCTGAATCATTTGACGATTATGGCACAAATATTAACAAAATAACGTTAATATTAAGATGCATAATTCATATTAAATGAAAACTTTCACTTTGAAATCGAAGATATACAAGTTAAGCTCAAAATCAGGTAAAATGTTAAAATTCACTGTAATTTTCTAAATACACGTCAGATAAAATTAACATAAATGTGGATATTGGACTCCAAACATATTCTGGCGGTTAAATTCAACTTTTATGCGTGTTATACTTATTGCCCGTAGAATAAAAGAAATATTGTGAATTTTAAATCTAAAAGGAGTTGTTACTAACAAATTGATTCCAAAAGAACAAATATTTAATACTGTTTGTTTATTTGCTTCACGTGAAATGCTGCATTTATCTACGTCGATAAATTTATAGTTTTTAATTCGTTGGATAGAAAATTATATTTCGAACTCGCTCTGGTTAGGTTAAAGGAAATTATAGGAAAATTTAAAATGCGTTATTTAGTTTGGCTTGAGTAATATACAAATACATATAATTATCTACTTTAAGCAGATTTATAACTCGTCTTTAACATACCTCTGAGGTTTTCGTTTACAGAGAATCTAGTTGATTGATCTGTGTTATAGAATTTCATAAATTATAATCTTTGTCAATTAGTGAATTAAATTTAAGGAATAGCCTTTCGAAATAGTACGCAACACTTATTATTATAAAATGATAATTGCAACTAGAAAGAACCGGAGATAGCTAATTGAATAGCTGCAGGTATACAGTATGGCAACTAAACCATTCGCTGGTTGGCATTATGCAAATGTCACATTTAACAATTTTCAGTAAAAAATCAGTCCTCAAGAGCTGCAAAAGTGTAACGATTTTCCATATTATTCTTTGTGCATTTAAACAGCAAGCAAAAGGTGAAATTTCAATAAAAACCCAAAAATAAAAAATAATTTTCCAAAATCTAATAATATAAATTTATATTTAATTAAAAATTTTTCTTTTCTTTAGCATTATATAATCTCCTATTTAATCGTCGAATGTTTGTCCATCAAAGGCACAAGAGATGCCATATTTTATTTTTGTGACTTTTCACAAGTGCAAACATAAATGACAGCTTACCTCATGTACTTCCTTCCCGTGCTTCTGACCAAGTGCATTTATCTTGTCTACCAGTTCCGGAAGTTTATCTTCGAAAGGATATTTACCGGAGAAGTCGTAGTAAAGCGAGGAACCGATCATCATGCCCAGCCAACCATTAGGCAAATAACTGGCCTGCGCTCTTATATAGAGTATATCCTTTTTTCTGGTGAATGCGTATTGAGCCTCTTTGATTAAACAGAAATAAATATATTTTTTACAAAATTAAACCTAGTGCGTCTAACATATAAAAAAACACAATCTTTCAATGGCAATTCAGATTTTTAGAGCTATATCTGTCAGTTAATCCGCAGTGCAATTTGTGAGACAATATATTTAACTACCTAAATCGACAATTAGTATAGCTTTGACCATCGATATTTCCTTATTCTAGAATTGATAACATATATTCTCAAAAGTTGGGATATTTGTACGCGTATTTTATTAGCGATATATTGCACAGCTGGCAGACATAGGAATCTATCCAGGAAGGCATGCGCTTAAAGTCAAAGAATATATTATTCACACAACTAACTTCCGTTTTTTCAGGACTACGTGTTCAAGCGTATGCCGGGGTCCGTACCTAGAGGACTGCTTCAACCTAACCTCTGTTTCCTCTGGACTACGCGTTCTCGTGTATGCCTGTGAATGTAACTATAGGGCTGTTTCAACCTAACCTCCGTTTCCTCCGGACTACTCGTTCTTGTGTAAGTCTGTGATTGTACCTATTTGGCTGTTTCAAACTTACTGCCGTGTCCTCCGGATTACGCGTTCTCGTGTATGTCGGTGACTATAACTCTCGGGCTCTTTCAACCTAACTTCTGTTTCCTCTGAACATGCGTTCTAGTGTATAACTGAGACTGTACATCATGTGCTTCTTCAAACAAACTTCAGTTTCCTCCGGTATTTGTAATTTTTTGTATGTCTGGGACAGAACCACCAGGGCTGTTTGAACCAATATGTATTGGAATCGATGGTAATTACATAGATTTTTTGTAATTTAAAGCTTTTTATTCCCAACTATTAAACTATTTCTTTGTAATATGAGCTATGTAGATATAATCCTATTTATTAACGTGTAAACTTCTATTAACCACTGCATAGAAAAATATAAATATTTTAATCAGCGTTCATGAGCGATACTTATTTGTTGAGAAAATAGCTAAACTCCAACTAAAATATTAATTCAATTAACATGCTAGATATTAGTTCGTTATCTGATGTTACTCGATGGTGATTTGAGCCGAGGTTGAAATCATCACATTATGATGCAGACGAGAATGCTAGCTTTAGACCATCTTTCACTAGATTTTTTCTATTTTTCCATCTAAAGAGAAGTAAAAGTTCAAAAGGATGGATTCCAGTTCAATGACAAGTAGATCACATGTTGAAATTTTATGAAGAAATATTCAGTACAGAAATTTGTGCGGGAGTAACAAAACGCTTACTGAAATGTTTACAATTCTGTGCTTACCTGTGATTTTAAGACGCTATTGTGTATATATGTGCGTTAGCTTTTGACTGAATTTTACGTAATAAAAAATTATTGATTTAAATCATTTTTTTAAATTGGAAGCCTGATCTAATATAATTCTCCATTAGCAACGATATTTTTACGTTTTTCGTTTTTCTATATCGACTTTTACAAAGAATCAGTTAATTAAATTAAAATAACAACATGTAAATAGTAATTCTTATCATCGCCCGCGCAATCAATATTCGTTTAATTATATAAATAATTATTTCAATACCACTTCCCCACGTAACGTGGTATCTGTTTTATAATGACATATTGGGGAAGGTTAGTTGGAACTTCAGGTCTGAAGGGATGTTATATAGTCTCTTCATAAAGGAAAGGCTAATCAAGAAACATTTTAGCTAATTTAAAACTAAAAATTGTGTGAAGTGTGCGGCAGGGTGGCTCAATGATTACAGCATAAGATTACGAAGCAGACATGCCCAGGTTCGAGCCCTGTCCACAGCAAATTTGAGACAGTACGTGATGAATTCCCAATATGGACGAAACCGGTCTACTTGATGAATTGTCTTAATCCACACCCTACAATACTTAGTTTATATTGACAAATGCATGCACTTAATGGGACAGGTGTTTATATCAAGATCGCAACCTGGATGAAAATGTAATTGTTATCACCGCCCACGCAACCAATGTTCGTTTAATTACATTTAAACACAGTAAGAACATTACTGGGTAATATAATATGATAATAATTGTATAAAACTCATTTTTTCCAAAATAAATCTGTGCAGTTGTGCGAGATGCTCGTTCCAACTACTTTGTTGACTGCTATTATAATCAAGGTTGCGATCTTGATATAAGCACCTGACCCATTAATCACTTCCTGCTTATTGGGAGCTCATCGCGTACTGTCAAGAATTTCCTAAGGACAGGGCTCGAACCTGGGCAAGTCCGCTTCGGAATCTGCTGCTCTAAACATTATGCCACGCTGCCGCACACTAAACACAATTTTCAATAATATAATAACTAATGTAAATTGGTTTTTTAATTTCGCAACCTTGTTTATAGTAGTTTTTATCACCACCCGCGCAACCAATGTTCGTTTATTTATACAAATGTTCAATTCAATACCACTTCCCCATATAGTGTGGTGTCTGTTCAGTAATGACAGATTGGGGATGGTTAAAAAGACAAACCAAGTTAAACTATTTAGTTTATAACTAAAAATTGTGTGTAGTCTGCTGCAGGGTGGCGCAGTAATTAGAACACCAGATTCCGAAGCAGATGTGCCCAGGTTCGAGCCCTGTCCGCAGTAATTTCTGGCCAGTACGGGATGACTTCTCAATAAGGACGAAACCGGTCTATTGGATGAATTGCTTTTCTACACTATACGCTTCTAGTTCACTGACGTATGTAAGAAATGTATGGGTAAGGTGCTTAGATCAAGATCGCAACCTTGATTATAGTAATTGTTATCACCGCCCGCGCAACCAATGTTCATTTAATTACTTTTTAGACTTTTGTTATGCTGTATAATCTGGCCACGCGTATTCTCATAGGATTTTTTTGCTTGATATTATGTGCATTGTTATCGATTTCATTAGAATTGCTACCGTCGTTCCTTTGTTTAATTGCTTCTCACGCATTTTTGATCACTCGTCACATTTAAACCTCGGTAGTCCCCGTTCTGTCTTTATTTACTCTTAATGGTTTCAATTTCTGCTCGTCATCAAGAAAATTGCTCATTTGATAAATATAATAATTTTTATTCATAAAAACGACATCTGAGCCCAGCTATCTAATGTTCATAGACAACACGTAGTTCGACATTGGAAAGTGGCGAAAATTCATGGTGTAACATCTGCATACAGACTCTCCAGTGTGGATTTTTTCTTGTCTACGTCGTGTGGTTCTTATCGTTCGGCACTATCCCTAAAGTGTGGTCCAAATGATAAATCTTCTTCTCTTTTTTCTGTCAGAGTGAAACTTATAATAATTCTAAAATGAACGCTTTGGGTTTCTCGAACAAAAACGTTGGATGTATGTCCGTTATCAGATAGATTTATGTGTATCTTATTATGTTCTCTGTCGACTGCATTCTCATCCAGGCGATTAATAACACTCTTGTCTCACTATATAGCAAAACAACCATCATTTTGATTATTATAATCAAGGTTGCGGTCTTGATATAAACACCTGACCCATTAATTACTTACATGCATGTCAGTATAAACTAAGAATTGTATAGTGTAGAAAAGGCAATTCATCCAGTAGACCGGTTTCGTCCTTGTTGGGAACTCATCAACTACTGGCCAGAATTTGCCGCGGACAGGATACGAACCTGGACACGTCTGCTTCGGAATCTGGTGCTCTAGCCACTGAGCTATCCTGCGGCGCACAGTTTGGGAGCACCGAATCAGCTGGTAATGCTGAGTCATCTGTCGCAGCAGTCTAACCAGCTACAAGTTCCCAATGAAACAATACCTGAATGAATGCCTTTTACTACAATTCTTAGTTTATACTGATATATAAGTATTTAATGGGTCATGTGTTTATATGAAGACCGCAACCTTGATTATAATAATTGTTATCACCACCCGCGCAACCAATGTTTGTTTAATCATTTTGATTTGCAGGCGCATTTCAACCGTTCATGATCATCAGAACGTACAACCGCAAACTGACGAGTGGCAATAAAACCACAATATTTGCTTGAAGAAATTAAAATAAGATACTGGACCACATATTATATAATAGTATCTGCGAGCACTTATCCATTTTAAGTATAAATTAATGGCGTTTGTAAAAAAATAACTGTCCAGATATGGCACAATCGACCTGACGCACATATTTAAATGACTTCCAAAGTTCTGTTTCTAGCATGGTTCTAATGATATTATAAACAGTTAATTTTGCTCAATCTTAAACATATATCACGGCATGCGTTTAAATTTGGAAGCTGTAAAACTACTGCTACTACTATAACTTTTACAGCGTTCAGCTTCTTAATAAAATATAAAAACTTAATAATGGCGTGAAACATACTTAATATAACATTATAACAAATTAAACAATTCAAGATTAAAATATAATTTTGTAGATATACATTTATTCCTAATTTAACGAGTTGGCACATCAATTTCGACTCTGGTCAGCTAGTATATTTAGCATATGGTTAATCTTAATGCAATCTATGTGATTTAAGACTTTCGTAAAAGATTTATATTTAATGTCCAGATATGACACAATCGACCTGACGCACATATTTAAATGACTTCCAAAGTTCTGTTTCTAGCATGGTTCTAATGATATTATAAACAGTTAATTTTGCTCAATCTTAAACATATATCACGGCATGCGTTTAAATTTGGAAGCTGTAAAACTACTGCTACTACTATAACTTTTACAGCGTTCAGCTTCTTAATAAAATATAAAAACTTAATAATGGCGTGAAACATACTTAATATAACGTATAACAAATTAAGCAATTCAAGATTAAGAAATATAATTTACTGTAGATATACATTTATTCCTAATTTAACGAGTTGGCATCAATTTCGACTCTGGTCAGCTAGTATATTTAGCATATGGTTAATCTTAATGCAATCTATGTGATTTAAAGACTTTCGTAAAGATTATATTTAATGTCCAGATATGACACAATCGACCTGACGCACATATTTAAATGACTTCCAAAGTTCTGTTTCTAGCATGGTTCTAATGATATTATAAACAGTTAATTTTGCTCAATCTTAAACATATATCACGGCATGCGTTTAAATTTGGAAGCTGTAAAACTACTGCTACTACTATAACTTTTACAGCGTTCAGCTTCTTAATAAAATATAAAAACTTAATAATGGCGTGAAACATACTTAATATAACGTATACAAAATTAAGCAATTCAAGATTAAGAAATATAATTTACTGAAGATATACATTTATTCCTATTTTAACGAGTTGACATCAATTTTGACTCTGGTTAGCTGGTATATTTAGCATATGGTTAATCTTAATGCAATCTATGTGATTTAAAGACTTTCGTAAAGATTATATGTAATGTCCAGATATGGCACAATCGACCTGACGCACATATTTAAATGACTTCCAAAGTTCTGTTTCTAGCATGGTTCTAATGATATTATAAACAGTTAATTTTGCTCAATCTTAAACATATATCACGGCATGCGTTTAAATTTGGAAGCTGTAAAACTACTGCTACTACTATAACTTTTACAGCGTTCAGCTTCTTAATAAAATATAAAAACTTAATAATGGCGTGAAACATACTTAATATAACGTATACCAAATTAAGCAATTCAAGATTAAGAAATATAATTTACTGTAGATATACATTTAATCCTAATTTAACGAGTTGACATCAATTTCGACTCTGGTCAGCTGGTATATTTAGCATATGGTTAATCTTAATGCAATCTATTTGATTTAGAGACTTTCGTAAAGATTATATGTAATGTACTATTAAAAATTAAATGGAGTTGATGTGTGATTTTTCAATTTATTATTCGTGTAGATGACTGAATTATTAAATCAACGAATGATTGATAGATTATATAATAACGGACAGATTCCATTTTTAATTTTGTTTATTTAATGAGAGAGTGGATGGTTTATATATGGATGGATCTATTGATTGTTTTATTGATGGATGGATTGTTTGATTGATTAATTAATACATTGACTAATTTATTGACTTTATGTCTAACTGAATAATTGAATGACTGATTTGATGAATTAATAATTGATTAATTGAGTTATTTTTAAAACACATTTATTTATTTATTTATTGAATGAAGATTGACTAATTATTTGATTATTTTTTGTTCCATTTTTTCGATTAAGTGAAAAAAAATGAATTTATTGATTCATAAATAACAGGCTAAGTTATTTGAAAGTTTAAGCTAATACATCCAGTGGATAGTTTCACATATAATGTGATGTAAAAAATAGTTAATTAAAGTGTTTTTTTTTATTATTTGAATTTAGAGATATTAGGCTATATTTTATTTCGAAAAGTGACTTTTATTCCACTTTCTTAATGGAGTTATTTGAATTGTGAAAATAGTTTTTACTACCAAATCCAAACACTAAATCAAAAATCAATCACATTCTTTATTTTTTGGTTATTTCACAATTACCGTCATAACTTACCGTTTTTGCAGTTTGCGCTGTTTCGATAATCGGATGAAAATATTACCAAGACAATGTAAGAATTATCTATAGCGTCTGCCATTGCCTCTAGTATATTTGTTGCCATATTCATACATCTGGTGTCAATCCATACCTAAAATAAGCCAGTTCAATATTATAAGTGCGTACATCAATGCCAATTTCTTTATATATATATATATATATATATATATATATATATATATATATATATATATATATATATATACATATATATATATATATATATATATATATATATATATATATATATAATCTTTATGATATCCATACCGTTTAATTAACACAGTATTCTTATAATTAGGAAAACACAAATAACAAAGTGGATAAAGGCCATTTATTTCGTGAATACTAATCATCTCTTATACAATCATATATATTTATACATTTGGGTTTTCAATTGATTATGCTAGTGGTAACAAATCTGACTCGTTTTTATTGCTGTTTCTTGTTTTGGCTAGTTGGTGAGTGTGTATACGTTTGTGTTTGTGTGTATGCGAGTTTGCATGTAAAGGTCATTCTCGCAATTATTACTGCAGAGTGATGTCTGAGATCTTGTCATGATTGTTTTGATAACTTGAGAGTTAGCCATTTTATTGCAAATTGTTCACTGTTATCTATACAAGTGCTTTTCCCAGTATAGTTAATTGTTTCACCCCTTTGCACAGGGGTGCTATTTCGCTTGGTAACAACGCTAATGTTGATTGTCTTGTTAAACGCTCACACTGTTTGGAGACTTCTGTCATCGTATGCGCCTCTGTTATCTCAACCTCACCTTGTTGCCAATCCGATTGTACGTTTGTTGATTCTAGTCAAGGACCTGTTGGTTCTTGGCTGGATACTAGTAGATTGTTGTTGAAAAACTCACAAAGCCGTGACAGCCTCAGGAGCTCCTTCGATGCGGCCCATTATGTCAATGATCAACGCTCCACAACATAAACCAGCCAAGTTTCTCTGCAAACTACTTGAACCAATACGGAGCATCATAAACACTAACACTATCAAGGACTCTTTCGAATTAGCAAATGAACTGAAGGGGAAGAACATCCTACAGAATAAGATGGTCTCGCTTGACGTCTCATCCTTATTTACAAACATACCACTGGATAAGACAATGGAGATCTTGTGTGATCTCATCAAAAATGAGTTTATTGACTTCCCTATAGACACCAATGACATCAAAGACCTCATATTAGCATGTACTAAAAACGTGCAATTTACCTTCGAAGGTATATACTATCGCCAGATCAATGGTGTAGCTATGGGAAGCTGCATCGCACCCCTCCTGGCAGATGTATACATGTATCACCTGGAAAAAACGAGTCTGAAAGGTATAATTGACCAGTGCGCATTCTACAAAAGGTATGTAGATGATATCTTGTTGTTCATCTCAGAAGCAGCAGACCCTCCCCAAATCCTCAAACAAGCAAATGGAGTCGATCCAGACATCAAATTCACTCTCGAAGTAGAGAAAGACGACAGTTTCCCATTCCTTGACATCAAACTCACTCGAGAAGCAGACGGAGAGTTGACACTGGCCATACATAGAAAATCCACTTTCACTGGACAATACATCCATTACAACAGTAGTGTGCCAAAATCCCACAAAAGAAACTTAGTAAACAACCTAGCGAACAGAATCAGAAAGATCTGCTCTGAACACAAGATTGAGGAAGAACTGGGCTACCTCAGGAATATTCTGCTAATGAACAACTACCCAGAGCGGTTCATTGATGTCAACATTAGACCACGGTAAATTCGTACTAGAGAGGACACCGGCAAGCAGGTTTTCCTAAACTTACCATTTAGAGGCGACATACCAGCCTCAATAATTGCACGGCGGCTGAATAGAATAACTAAGGACAACTTTTCCCAGTGTTAAAGTTAATATGACATTCAGTACACAGAGAATCCATGAGGGTTGGATACAAAGATCAATTGCCACTTCTCTCAAATCATTCATAGTCTACAAATTCTCATGTATGTGCGGTAGCACATATATCGGACGTACGAAGAAGCAATTGATAAGCAGAATCCAGCAACATTTGCCACAGAAATTGATTAACAAGGAGCACCACCGTCTGGAAAATCAGCTATTTCCGATCATATATTAGCAACGGGGCACCCTGTCAATTCGACCAATTTCACAATTCTACACAAAGCAAAATCTGAAATATTACTTTTTATCTACGAAGCGCTTTACATAAAACAACAAACACCTGAACTTAACATTCAAAAGTTTCATCAACATGATATCCTTATCGACTGGCCAAGGATAACAAATTCAACAACAATATACTAGTACCCAGCCAAGAACCAACAGGCCCTCGATTAGAATCAACAAACGTACAATCGGATTGGCAACAAGGTGAAGTTGAGATAACAGAGGCATACGAATGACAGAAGTCTCCAAACAGTGTGAGCGTTTAACAAGACAATCAACATTAGCGTTGTTACCAAGCGAAAATAGCACCCTTGCGCAGCGGGGAGAAACGATTAACTATACTGGGAAAAATAGCACTTGTATAGATAACAGTGAACAATTTGCACAAAGGGCTAACTCTCAAGTTATCAAAGCAATCATGACAAGATCTCAGACATCACTTCGCAATACTGCGAGAATGACCTTTACATGCAAACACACATACACAATACAAACACAAACGCACACACACTCACCTACTAGTCAAAACAAGAAACAGCAGTAATAACCAGTCAGATTTGTCACCAAAAACATAACCAATTAACAACCCAAATTGTATAAATATGTATGATTGTATAAGAGACGTTTAGTATTCACGAAATAAATGGCCATTATCCTCTTAGTTATTTGTGTTTTTTTTTCTAATTATAAGAATATATATATATATATATATATATATATATACTATATATATATATAAAATTCGTAAAGCGGGGACAGCTTTCTTCGTAAATGAATCCTAATAAACATGAGACATTCTCAATATGATGTCAAATGTCATTCTCGAATCGGTTTAACTTGGCTTACCTCTGCGTTTCTCCCTTCGTAAAGAAGTATAGACGCAATGTATAAAAGAAAATTTGGATAAGATTGTAGCTCTGGTAGCATTGATTGCCTTAAATTCTGACTCATAATTCTTGCTTTATACATAATGCTATATGGCAACATATGTATTATGCTAATTGTTAAATAAAAACTCAATCAACACCATGTTTCGACATGGCGTTAAGTACCTGCACTTATATTATAATCAGAAGAAATTTAGATTATTTTCCAGATATGCAGATAAGAATTTTCAATGATTCATGGTAGAAATACAAATTTCGAATATATTCTATATGAAAGTGAACAGAGACAATGAGGACGTTTAATATATTATTTATATAAAAAAATATATATAGAAAAAATATATAAAATATAAGTACTTTCATGATTTATTTCATCGGATAGTTGCATAAATAGTAATATTAATCATTTTTAATTTTCAAAACAAAAATTTTTAAACAAATTGTGAATATAATATCGCATACGCACACATGCCATATTCGAAAATTGATTAATCAATAAAATGTAACTTCAATGATGGAGCACTGATAATAAATATAACCAGATATTCCCAGTTCCTCATTAACTTTCCATCTGTTAAACCCACCAACAAAGCTGACAGTGACGATAGGTTGAAGGAAAGCACGTTTGGCTTTAACATGTTGTCAAAATTTCCTTGGAAATGTTTTTGTCTTAGTGGGTAAATTTCAATACGAACAGACAAAAATAAATCAATAAGTTAAACATTAAACTATGGAGATGCTCGATACTGACAAGTGAGCTAAACAAACTTCTCACATTTGAGAAAATACTTTAGGAGGAATAACTTGAATAATGAAATGGGAAGGAAAATATTTTACGTGAAACGTTTGCATAAATCCCAGTCTAGTCTTCTAATACTTTCGCATATCAGCAAGGACAACAGATTCAAAAGAAATGTGTAGACTAAGATTTTAGTTTTTGTGGATGAACTGAATTTCTATTCACTTAAATCAATTTTAAATAAAAAGCCTAACAGAAATATGCTATTTATTCTCAGTTAGCTGATATAACAGAAATATTATGAATGCCTCATTTTAAATTAATGACACAGTTAAGTTATGCGTTTTGCGTGAAACTTGATAACTTTAAGTCCAATTTAATCGAAATTAAATTGCTGTCTAGCTTATCTTATTGTTATGCATTCAATTTTACTAAGAATCTACGTGTTACTCGAAAATCACTGATGTTCGTAGTCTTCGTAGTTCTTATATGTCATCAAAATATATCTACTATATCAGAATTTCATTCGCGTTAAACAGATTTTTGAGAGCAGCCAGGACTGCTAGCGAAGCTTAAATTTGGCTGCTAACAACGAGATATTTAAACAAAGAAATATTTTTGTCGAGCTTTCATATTTAAGTATGATAACTAAGAACGTGGCCGCTACTTATTCAGTTGGCTCAGTCAATAAATATCTGTAATACGACGAGTAAATAACGAAACGTATTATTCTCGTTTAATAAAATTCTCCTTGTATATATTTCTTAATTATTATTCACCAATTTGAGCAAATTGAACTGGATTACCGCTGAACTCACATAAACTTCTTGCTGTCCAACGAAAGCAATAATCTTGCAACTAAGTGTAATAAGAAGGGTTTGTTGGTATCAGAATTAACCTTTGATATATAAACCTGCAGTTAAAATAAAATAATGATAAAAGTAAAAATATAAATAGTTTTCAGTTGGTAACAGAGGCCATCGAGCTCAACCATTGAAAAGATCAAAATAAAAATCGAAATAAGGATTATGTATCGGTGAGTGAGACGATGACTATCTAATGCTTGTCATAAACGTTAATGGGTGTATAAAGAAAGTACAGTCCTTAGCTCAAAGTAGTGCCTAGAATGAACTTATATAGAACCAATTTTTAAATGAGTCTAGGTACCGATTTCTTCTGCATGGAATAAAGACTTCAGTTTGAAGCATCTAACGAATCTTAGTTCTGCAACGCATCCGATTAATCTAAACTCTATCGGCAAAGAGTGAAACCAGCAAAATATCGTTATCACATTTTGATGATGATTTTTTTTGAGAAGTCAGAATATAGAAAGAACTCTCAGTATGAGAATAAAAGCCAACAATCTGACAATTAAATGCAGAAATCGTGGAGATAAACGATGACGATGTTCAACCGTTGCTAGCTTAGCGCCTAGACTGAAGTCAAAACGAAGAGATAATTAACATCCAGATAAGCCTGTAAAATGGCCATTAACATCCGTATAATCAATAAAGTGTCTTGCAGGAGCGAAAGGAACAAGTTAAGTTTTCAGTCAAAGTTGCCTCCTAGGAACTGATTCAAGAATTGTAGATTAAGCGCTATCTGAAACTCATAGTGAGATAGGAGTGTAAGCTCTTAGGGTAGTGTTGTGACAGCAATTGTGATCATGAAAAAGTAGAATTTATTAAAGATGTTGGAGGATGGTTGGATTGAATTTAGGCATTATAAATGAACGTGACGTAAAGACACAGAGGATGAACGAAATTCGACAACGAAAGAGAAGTTAAGGGCTTCTGCACAATGGGGAAAGCCATAGTTATGATTAAAACATATGGGTATGATAAGTGCAGGGATAAGGCGCTCTGGATAATTCCTGTCATGTGGAATTACACGCTTCAAAAATCAAGAAGCGATCTGTTCTGAGGTAGTAGAAGAAACCAAATTTTACTGCCATATAATATGAAATACAAGATGCTCCCTTTTAACAGAATAGGGATTTCAGTCTGAAATAAAGTTTAACAGACACATTTGACGAGTTTTGACATGACTTGATTAAGATGGAGCGAGAATTACATTGACTTATGAAGTAAAATGCCTAACTGTTTGGACGCAGCAATAATTCCCATATCTACGAAAATTTTTGCAATTGGCAGAGGAGGAATATTGTTGGAAACACGTTTCACTGCTATCTCAGGTGAGATAGCAGCAAATGTATCCGCTGATCTATTTTAGATAGAAGTTAGTTAGGAGTGGCTGGACTACTGAACACTACAATCATATACTCGGCCAATTTAGTAAGCTTGAAGTGGTTATTTCCATTTTCAGTTTATGCAAGTGCTAGATTGATTAGTATAGGACCACAAAGTATGCCCTGCACAACTCTAAAATATATTGAAGCTCACTACCAAGGCCATTTCCGACTGCAACTAACATGGATTGATTTTGTAGGTCGAAACTGATAAGCTTGTAAGCACAACTGCATTTAACATTACTTAGTCAAACGGATTCAATCGCTGAGAATGGAACTCATTCGAGGGCTTTGGAAATATCCAGTAAATGAAGAGTTCTTCTGTGCCTTTTGAAAATGGTAGGACAGCAGTGATGAAGAACGCTAGCTAAACTTAGGGAAGAAGAGCGTCCACGCAGAACGTCATAATGATTGTTAAGGAGAGATGAAATATCCTTGACTTAACAAAACGAGAAAAGTTCGTTTTGCAGAATCCTGTTAAGGACATTTTTAAGCGCTGGCGCAATAGAGATGGAACAGAGATTCTTAAATGAAGAGATAGACAAAATTCTGCTGGTTGTGACAATGGAATCATCCACTTAAACCATTTCGAGGATAAAAAGGCAATCTCGAGACACGTTAAATACTTCAGAATGCAGAATATTCGATTCCAAACAAGGAGAGTAACCATGCGTACATATATGCCATCCTGATTAAGTTGTGTATATATTGTATATATTTAATTGCTTGAATGAACATAACCGATGAGACGTGGAATCAGTGCATGATTCTTGTTGTCTCCGTCGCTGATCGTCTCTGTCGATATCGTGGATGCGGAGTAGCAATTTGAATAGTGGCTAAGATAGTCATTTGATATGCTGATGATATTATAGCCATCGATATTTATGTTTGATTATTTTTTATTTGTGGAAGAGGTCATCCTTTGATATATGCGTAATTCTGACGAGAGTTGAGGGGCATTTTGCTTCATTTTTTTAACAAAGAGTGCTTGCTTGTTAATCATGTGTTGAATAGAAACATCAGGAGGGAGTGTATTGCTTTGTGACCAGATCATCGCGCGCTTTAATTAGTGTGCTTAGCCTGTTTAAAGTCATTGCGCGCATAATGATAGTTGCAGTAACTAAGCGGGAAGATATTTTGTCATGGACCTGGGGAAAGCAAGATGTTTAGATGATGAGAGTCATTCATTTACTCCGGGTTGTATTATCACATATTCGGCTTAACACATCGTAGTCAATGAAATAATTGAATGTCTGTAGGGTTTCCTCAACAAATTTCAAGACAAAAGCTGCACCAACTGATGTTTCTCGTAAAACATTCTGCCAGTTAGCATGAGAGAGGTTCAGGTCGTCCAATAGAATGTAATGATCTAACGGTTGCAATAAAATTGTGGACTGAAGTTGAACTGTTTTTCTGTCCTCGATGATTTAATATTATGAGACAGATTAACAACATAAAGAGACAAGATTCAAACAATTATCATTAGCTCAAAGGCAAAAATTTATGCTCCGAAAGCTTTTAAAGTAGTTAGATGCTTTGGCATGCGAGAGAACTGAACGTATTTAGAGTCTCACAACCCCACCGATAACAACTTTGTCACCTTAAAATAGAAATAAACTTTTCTGAGGAAAAGGGCACCACCGTGTACATCGAGGACGGCAGACGAATTTCGCAAAATATTAAAATGCTTATCACTTTCGATCTGACCTGTTGATGAATTCCTAGTATTAATTTAAAACCTCCCAATGTGGATAACGCCAATCTACGGGATGAATTGCTTTTGCTACCTTAAAAAATGCCTACTCACTAGCATATATATATATTTATATATATATATAGATATATATATATATATATATATATATATAGATATATATATTTCAATCAGTATAAACTAAGCATTGCCTGAGGCGGCAAAGGCTATTCACCTAGTATACCGGTTATTTCATTATTTAGAATACGTCAAATGTTGATAAGAATTTGCCGAGGACAGAACTCAAAACCCGGCACATCCAATCATAAATTTTAAAAAATTTCATTTTCATAGATTTTTGTTTTTGATTAGCCTTACCTTCATATTGAGCCTATATGGTATCTCATTTGATCTATTATTCTATCTAGCTACCACAAATCTTTCATCATAGTACAGACACCATGCCACCTGAGGAAGTGCTAAGGAACTGGGGATTTATTTTAGGAATTTTATGAAACATATATTTATCAATTTATTCGAAAAAATTCTTAAAGTAGCACTGGAAATTCATTATGTAGAGGGATTTCATTCCGAATGGGAACACGTCAAGTATTACCAACCTTTGCCACGGACAGGACTTGAACCGTAGCAAGCTTTCTGTGACTAGTTACGAACTCCTCAAGTACTGTCAAAGAAAAATGGGTCAACTGGACGAATTGCCTTCGCTCTCATGTTTAGTTTATAATGTTTTATATATATATATATATATATATATATATATATATATATAATCAAATCCTACCAAAAATAATCAATTTAATATCACTTCTCCAAATGACATTGTGACTATTCAATAATGACAGATTAGTGATGGCTAGTTGGAACATTAGATCTAAATCGATGTCACATACGTTCCACCTGAATTAAAAGCTAATTGAATATACGTTAGAATATAACTGAAAATTCAATTTTGTATGTAGAGTAAATAGTCAAGTGGATACAATCACAGAACGAATCCGGTCTACTGGGTGAATTGCTTTTGCTAACTTAGTAAATATTTATTTTATACTGGAAAATATACATTAAATAACAATCCTGCCATAAATATTCATTATATATATTTATTTGTAGAGGGGTTTATAATCCTTAGATCGGAATAAAGAAGAACACTAATTTATTAATTTATTGCTTTTATTTTTTATTTCGCTTTGTGGAATCAAGTGATTTTCTAGACTAGTACCTATCAGTCTAAGTTGAAATATTCTGGCATACACTGAACGGTGTAGTAATCACAATTTAATTCAATTGTTTTGAAGATATAAATAAAAGTGGTTCTAACAAGTTAAGATAGAGTTATAGCCTGTTTATGTGAAAATTTGAGCATGCATGTGCCTGTATGCGTGTGAGAATACTATTTGTTGTAGTTTATTGTAGCTTGGACCCGTTAAGTGTTATGTCTGGTGTGGTCACTTGCATTGATTTGTTGATTACGCGTATATTCCTCTAAATTGATACTTTATCTGTATTTCAACCCTCTTACGAAATTCAACGTTTTTTCCTTATTGCTGACTTTTTTTCAATCTCGTTCGCTACAATACTAATTCGCTAACGTTGAATTTTTATGAAATAATTTGTTACTAGTTCAACAATACTTAATACCAAATTTCATATATATATATATATATATATATATATATATATATATATATATATATATATATATTACCTCTCCTCAGCATCTAATATATATAACTATTCTCTACCTTCGTTATGTGCAGATTTCATAAGTTTGCACTGTGTGTGGCATTGATATTTCTTTCCTAATGATTACATGTTTTTATAACTTGATCTGTATACGACTACAGATAAAATTATCTTATTACGAAAATTATTTTATTTTATTATTTAAAAAAAATTTCATTTGCCTACTTTTAACATCTGACACAGATTAATTTCCAATAACTTTGGCCGGTGGGCCCTTTTGATTGGTGTCCTCAACGAAAACTGCATATAATGTCGTATCCCTTCCTGTTTGTTTGGAGACATATTTACGCAGGTGATGACGATACTGTTGATAATGATATTTTTATAGGTCTTGCTCAATGTTTTTTCTTAATCGTGGCAAAATTTCGATAATACGTTTATTACTGTCGTACCTTTATTCCTCCTAATCTTAGGCCAGTTTATTTGTATATGGTTTGATTTCAATTTATTTACATGGAGAGCTGGCGATTCCTGGTTTACAAAAATTGCGTCATATATTTTCTTAAGTCTTCCGATTGCCTTAAAAAGTACCGAATTGTTTGTTTCTTCTACATTATGGCCTGTATTGCGTATTCGACCTGTTATGATACACTTCTCTCCTGCCATTTTATTTTACTTGTGAGCTTCCGTGGCAAGTGTTGATTTGTGTGTATCATAAACTTATTTTTTTCTATCCATATAACTGCAGTCACAGCTGCATTAAAACTTGTAGAGGAGAAGCGATTTGGATCTACTCTTATGACTCGCTGTGAAAACTAACAATACTCCATTATTTACTGGGGAGAATTTTTGTATCTCTCGATTTAGTCTTGATCTTATGATGTGTTATCGGCAATTCTCCTGGATGTAAAACATATAGACTTTTCAGTTCTCATCGCCTGCTATTGAAAGATGTTTGAGATCCATGTAGACAACAGTTAATCGTTTTGAGTATCCGTTCATCCGTAATATTTCCAGCAAATTAAAGACCTCTTCTTTACTTGCAAATTCAAAATAAACCATCCTTAAACGGATAATTAGTTTAGATAATTTTTGTGATGAAGAACTAATATTTAAGAAAATATGTATTTGAGGTTGCGCACCTAGTAACAAATTAGTTCATTTATGACCAGAAGGATAAACCAAAGACAGCATGAACGCAAAGTATAACCTCGTGCTCATTCATTTCGTGCTTATGGACGACACATAAATTTCGATTCGGTATTACGCCCTTTTCCCACTATATATTTGGGTGAAGAGTGTGGGGAAATAGGACGTTACAATATTATAAACGACTGTGTAAACCTGCAGTAGTGAAGCTAAAATCATATAAAGTCTTCGACCTTGGGACTTCAATGATAACTCATTTTATATAATATATATACTGAGTCTGTCAAGGATACCAACACTATGGCTATTGTATCAGTTCCCGATACTAAAAATATAGGTATATGGTACTGATACTATGTTTGTCGAGTTGGAACATTTTACCAACATGACGGATTGCAATGCTTGCTATAGTTAACCAAAATTGAGAATTACAACTATTTCTGAACACTTGTTACTCCAGTAAATCTATACACTTTGGCCCTGATCGATAGCAGTTATAACATTTCGCGATAATCATGACATCATTCAATTAAATATATAACAGTTAGATATTGTTTGTTGCAATTATGCATTAGGTGTAGCACACATAGTCACAATTTATATCAATTATGATCAGAAGGATAAACCAAATACAGCATGAATGGAAAGTATAATCTCATGCGAGTAAGCACGAAACGAATTTACACGAGATTATACATTCCGTTCATGCTTTATCCTTCTTGTCATAATTGAACTAATTTGTTACTAGGTGCACAACACCTAATACATAATTGTATGAACAGATTTTTCAGCAATTTCTCAAATAGTCATCTGGTGAGCTTCAACAGTAAACACTATCCCCAGAAGCTCCCAACCAAAGGTGTAGCTCCGGAAGGAATGTCGATCACACCAGAGCACGTAATCAATACAAGCTACGAAGAAGACCAAATGAACATTATGCAAAGTCAGAAAGACTTATAAAAATATATGAGACACTTGTTATTAAGCCACAAGAATCGTTTCCCAAAATACAGAATGTTAACTCATATACTACCCGGATAATCAGGGCTAAATTTAATTGAAATAAAACAATGACAGTAATGAACAAATTATCGCAATATCCGTCCGGTTCAGGCAGAAAAGGAGGACTATGAAATTTAAGGTTATCTTTACCAGTAATATGACTATCACCTGCGCAGTAATGACTCCAAAAAAAATGAAAATTATGCGGTGTAATTAAAACTTAATTTTGCAGCTTCAAATCCACAACCATTCTAGAGTCAGAGTTATCGAAATGAAAATAAAAATTCATAATTTAAAAAAGACAGGCAACCGACATATCACAAACTTATAACACAAATGGATCGTCATCTTTATCGGCGGTCGTACACAGATCAAGTTGTAGAAATTTAATATCATTCTAAAAGTCAATTTAACCAAATGCAACAAACAATGCGGCCTAACGTAAACTGCGCACAACAAAAATACACAGCTTGTACCACGAATTAACACAACGACATTCGAGACACCCAACGTGCACATATAACTAACACAGTGGTTTTCAAAATAACAACTTTACATATGCAATGATTTTAGAAATATGATAGATTACACCAATGTAGAGAATTACGGCAACATAATAACTCTTATTTGTCCATCATATCTCTGTTCTTTGGCCTCGATCCATTTCAGATATACCCATTTCATGATAAACATGACATCACTAGATTAACTGTGTAACAGTTAGATACGTTTTGTTGTGGAGAAATAATATATATATATATATATATATATATATATATATATATATATATATATATACAACTTTGTATTAGGTGTAACGTACCTAATAAATTAGTTCAAATAGGACTAGAAATATATCCTAAATTCAGCATGGACGGATGGCGTAATCTCATGCACACATGCGTTACGTACTAAACTGCAACTCATCAGTGAACGCTAGCACTATTCTCTATGTTAACTGTATATTTTGTCAAGGAAATTGGAGTAAATGGACGGTATTATCTCCTATATGAATGTCTTTTCATGCAGTACTGATGCCAACTTAATATACTGTATTCGGCGAAGCGACTGAAAAACTACCTCACTCTATATAGTATATATTGAGCCTATAAATGTTACCAACATATTATTTATCGAAAAACTGAGTCTCTACGTAATACCAACAGAATGGTTTTTAAATTACCATGTCGGTATACAGCACCAATACAGGCTTTCATATAAGCAAGTCTGTACAGGGTATCAACACAAGGTTTTCAAAAATACCGATCCTGTACCGGTTACTAATAAGGTATAGTGCCTAGACTGATTTAATGCATGTCTAAATCATTGCATAGTAAATCAAACGCATAATTGAGTATTCGACGTACTGGTTAGTTATTTGTATGGAAAAATTATCGTTTATATATAAACGCTCACTGCTTAATATTTTTTTTTAAATTTTTACTTTGCTATATGTATATATTCTGTGTGTACATTGATTTCACTAACATAGAAACTATCCAGTCACATTTTTATGAGAGCTAAAATATTAATGTAGATTTATGATCAATTTGAATGTCCAAATTAAAAGCGGTGGATTGGCGAAAAGAGATAGAGAGAGTGGCGTTGTAACTATTTGTACTTATCTTATGTTAAATGTGCATACATGAGAGCATTTTAATTGTTTGCAGTACACAATTTACTGAATTACTTTCTTAAGAATTGTACAGTAAGGCTACATAAGTCAGCAATTCTATGCAAATTTTAGTCTATAAACCTTATTCCAAAAGTCTTTACCTGATCTATTCAAATCCATCTGGATTCGGCATTAGTTCTTGTCGGATTGAGTAGACGGGAATATAAACTATGAGGACTGGTTGTCCATAGTATTATATAGAAAATTTTGAGAATACTGCAGGCATTAATAAATCGAGGCGACATAAGTTATCATCGTTGGGATAAATGTATGAAAGCACATAAAGCGGAGAAGAAAATCAAGATTACGCTCAACACCTCGGGACAAGATGAGTCGAGTCATAATTTTCCGAAATATACCGTGAATGTTAAACAGTTTTGTTTCAATTTTCGTGGCATTTGCAAATTAAATACATAAAACTATGCTTCCTAGGCGCGTTATTGCCGAATTTAGTAGGGCAGCTGATTGCTGTTCTTACTCGTAAATTTTTAGGCAGTGAATATTACTCGATTCAGCTTTAATAGAATAGATGTTTTTTACACATTTTTTTATTAATTAAGATTAAAATAGGTATTAGAACATTTCTTCTTCACTGGGTTTGAGGCCAAATTTTTAACTGGATTTGGTAGATTGGCATGTGCCTAAAGTTTATAAGGTAGACTATGAGGACGGGTCGACTAAAGGATGACGAGGAACTTTTAGTGGTCAACTAATGTTCAACAATTAAATGTTGCTCCATTAGCCTTCAGCCAATTTGTTCTCAAAATATAGAATCTTTACTTTACATACATTCCCGTCTATGAAAGTAGGCCGTTAATGATTTTATACAAAAAATTGAAATGATTGTGCGTTTTAAACAATAATTGATTGCGCGGGTGGTGGTAACAATTCTTTAAATCAAGTTTGCGTACTTGAACTAAACACCAATCCCATTGTATTTAACCAGTCATCGAACAACATAACAAAACTACCGCCAGCTGCAACGCACTTACGCGTTTCGACCTTCCATGATCATCATCAGAGTACGACGGCAAACTGACTATCGAGGATCAAACCGCATTGAATATATATGGAAATCAAATTTAGATATGCAGCTCTCACATCTAGCAGTCTTGCATACATTGAACTTGACTGGAAATGTCGGCTGCACAATTTCTATGCCGTCACGAACATTAACTGTTTGCAGCTTTCGCCACATATACATATATAGGAAATACAATATAACAATAATTGATTGCGCGGGTGGTGGTAACAATTCTTTAAATCAAGTTTGCGAGCTTGAAGTAAACACCAAACCCATTGTATTTAACCAGTCTTCGAACAACATAACAAAACTATGTTATGTTGTTCGACGACTGGTTAAATACAATGGGATTGGTGTTTACTTCAAGCTCGCAAACTTGATTTAAAGAATTGTTACCACCACCAGCGCAATCAATTATTGTTTAAATTGTATTGCCTATATATGTATATGTGGCGAAAGCTGCAAACAGTTAATATTCGTGACTGCATAGAAATTGTGCAGCCGACATTTCCAGTCAAGTTCAATGTACGCAAGACTGCTAGAGGTTAGAGCCGCATATCTAAATTTGATTTCCATATATATTCAATGCGGTTTGATCCTCGATAGTCAGTTTGCCGTCGTACTCTGATGATGATCTTGGAAGGTCGAAACGCGTCAGTGCGTTGCAGCTGGCGGTAGTTTTGTTATGTTGTTCGATGACTGGTTAAATACAATGGGATTGGTGTTACTTCAAGCACGCAAACTTGATTTAAAGGATTGTGCGTTTTGTATGTGTGTATTTGTGTGTAATGAGTTAGCGCGAAGGTATCCAGACTTTTGAATTTTAATCAAATTTGTGTCTGATTCAACTATATATATATTGATAGCATGGCCCTTTGTTAGCCACAAGTATACATCGGTTGTGTTTATGGGTTTGTTATTTCTACATGTATAGAATTATATTTTAGTGTGACAATTAAGTCTAATAGTGATCATTTTGTTACGTTAAGAATGGCTGTCATTTGGGTTAGTCATGTATTTTTTATAGAACAGTCTTCTTTTGCTTTAAATGTTGGTGTACCTTCTATTGCTTTAGTTGCCGATTTGTACGCACGCGGGCGTTTTCTTTGTTTGTATTTTATCTGGGCTTTTACTCCGCGCATATACGGCGTTAGACAATTACATGCTCCATTCGGAAAATTAATTCTGCATGGCGACTCAAGCAATCTAACTACCATTTAAACCAAACGTAGAATGATTTTCCGGATAATATTTTATTGTGTGAGCTAGCTGAACATAAATCGTTTCAAAGTCATATATTAATCTTTGGAATATTTATAATTGCATATTATTTTGAAATGGTTAAAAATCACCACGCTATTCTTCGGTAATTTTCATGAATAGCATCAGATGTTCGGCTAGATCACAAATTAAGCTATCAAATAAATAAATAACTCTTATGCTCACGCAATCGTCGTTCGGAACTCTTCATGTAATCTCAGGAGTTGCCATGGAAGAGGCACGAACCGGAGCAGATTTGCATTTGATTCTAGGACTCTATCCAGTGCCCCACGTTTGTCGAAAACTGCATTTTATTTGATGTCGCAGATAAATGTTATTTTATTTTCTTGTCCTTCAATCGGAACTTAATTTTAATCTCTTAAAACTGGAAGATCTAACCAGCCGCAAATTATCTGTTAATATACGACAGATGACATACCAATTCAGGTAGTTATATTAAATTGAAGCATAATCACAAGATTACGGTTATATGTGTATTTAATATAAAATAAAAAGCCGTATTAGTTAGCAGAGATTAATCAGCCTTTAGACCGTTTATGTCCTTTTGGAATAAGTCAATTTACCTTAAATTTATATATATATATATATATATATATATATATATATATATATATTATATATATATATATATATGTATTAATGGTCAGATTATTAAAATATAGGTTATTGGTATAGATGGAACGCTGGGAACGATTGAAAATGTAATTCATTTACTGAAACTTTTCTGTCCTCATTGAACACTTAGTAATATACACAATTGCGGTGATGATTCGAAACGGGTATCATTTGTTCGAAAAACTTGCAACTCATTTCTTAAGCCACCGGAAAGGAGCATTTCATATTATTTTAAATTATAAACATACAGTATGCATTGTTTATGTTAGTAGTTTTTAATTTAAAATTTCAGCCAACAACTTTCGGTCTTCTTTTATAGAGCGCACAAAATGGGAAAATTGTTCTTGGGTTAAATTAATGGGGCAGAATAATGCAACTCATCCCATAAACCATCCAAATTACATCAGCAGAATTTTGCCAATTTTTATTGAGAGCCAAATAATTACAGTCTATTAGATGAATTTCATTGATTATCTTATGCGATGTTTGTCTTATAGTGCAAAAAATTACAAAATTATAAAAATATAGTTCTTTAGATGAAAGGCAGAACTGATCTCAATGTTTGTAAACCCTATTGAAAGAAGATGTAGGTTAATTTTTGAAGTCTCAATAATTGAAAGCTAGTGCATTATTAATTCAATATCTAAACAAAATATTCCAACAAAATATTACTTATTTTCGTATTATTTTTTAACGGGATACAAGTTATATTAGTAGTCTCAGATAGAAGCACATCGGGAAAAGCAAAATACCTTAAGCATGAATATGTATAAAGTTCAATTAATTAAACCGTCTTTCTCAAAGTTTGATATTTTGGAAATGAATAAATTTGTTTTACCATAATGGAAATTATATGCCAGGTAATTCTCGTAAGGTGTTTTAATAATACCTGATATTGCTATCAAATTACATTTTATGGAATCTTGAAGATGTAATTTAAATTAGACAGAGGCCCCAATCAAAATCCAGGTTGTTTATCAATTGAGGTCAAGGAGGATTTCGAGCAATATATGAAATATAAAAAATCTTAGAAAAGGTTTTATGGCTCATTATCTTAAGGTGACTTTAGTATATTCTACCTCACCTTATGAGTCAACAAAGAAAAAATTAATTTTTCTACGTTGATCTGATAGGTACCAGAAAATTTACTCATATAAACTCCATAGCGGTAGCTATTTTAGAATTCAATTGCTTGTTAAACGTCATCTATAAAGCTCTTTCTACTTGTATATATTTTGTGGTCTTATTGAGTGTACTCAGATAGAATATATTTAGTTCTATGAGATCTACTGATTTATTGTAGATCTGGGCATTATTTGGATCGCTAAAATAATATGCGGTGTGGGTGTTAAAATTTTTTACTATTTGAACGTTTCAATTTGAGTACATAGTACGCATAATTTTGTTTGAATGATTCCTTTATTATTAAGTAATCTAGTTTTGCATATTGAGCAAGAGAGTCTTTTAGAGACTATTTGAAATTTTATTTCGTAAAGCATCCCGATAAGTTCAACACGGAATGGGGAATTTATTCAGTTGCACAAATTTTCCTGTATTTTTAATCGTTTTAAATAAGATATTAAATATTTTTAATTAAACTTACTTCCAACAGAGTCTCTCAAATAATTTAGTCTTGCATTACTAAACAAACTGAAATGCTAACAAAATTCAATTTTATCCTGATATTTTGAAGTATATACTGGTTTCCGTTTTCTGAAAAATCAATCCATGTAAAACGAAAACATATAATGTCAAAAACGTAAATATTCTGGAATTGTTTCGTGTTTTAGCTATGCATTTGATTACATTTATTCAAGGTGAGTTATCATAGGTTAATCTAAATGTCGATGTCATGTGTATTAAACTCAGTTAAATCCATAAGTGCTGGCTCATCGGATGTGAGATTAACTGGTGAGAATAACCGAAGGAAAGTTTTATTGTGAGTGTTCAATAGGCCTCCTATTCATCGAAGTACCAATTATCTCTAGTCTGCATTTCATTTTACAATAACTATGTCGCAATAAATGCAGCAATTATGAGATAAAATCTGCATGACCAACGATAATTTTATCAGCCTATGGAAACATTTACGTAGGAGGAATAAGCAGTGAAGCGAAGTTAACAGCTAGTCGATTTTTTTATTACCAGAGAACTCATAAAATATATTCTTTCCGACCTGTTTGACGTCTTAGCCATAGTCAACTTTAACATAATTGGCGGCCTAATGCAGTGCATTTAATTTAATAATCAAATGGCTCGAATTGCTTCGAGATCTACGTTGAATATCCCTGTTTTATATTTCGTCAAGCATCAACAGCTATCTACCGTGTATGCATAATTATCAAAAGTAAAGCCAAAAGTGCTCTAAAAATCACACATTTCAGAGGGTGCTACCATTGTCCAGTTCGAATGATGGCATTCAACCTCACCTCAACCTGCTAATTTAAAACTTTCGAATTAATTTTATTAATAAAGAAGCTCCACCTTGCTAGTGTACAAAATCTGCTCGGTTTACTTGAGATAAACACCTAGCCAAATATATTACTTGAAACAGATGAGAAAATAGGCTTTTATTAAGAATAGACCAGCAACTTTCAAAAAATTGTTTAAAAGTAGGGGCTTGTAAGCATATAAATTTTAGAAATCATGTTGTCGTAATTAATAAGTTTTCTACTCTTGACTACTATTTTTAAGCCATGGTGAACCAATATATCATCCTTAACTTATGTGTTCGATTAGCTTCGTTAAATGGTAGAGCCATTATTATTGTTTAAGCATCCGAAATATTTGAAATGCATGTGATGGAACAGTGTGGGCATATTTAGAACTATTTAAGCGCGAAAATGTTTAACCTTCACTAACTTGTTAACTTTAGAAGACAACCCTCCATCTGGCGTTATCTGTATACCTACAGCCGGTTAAATCGCACCTGGTGAAAGTTCTGATCTTGTATTATGTTGGCTGAATGCGGCATCATATATGAAGAAGTTTATCTAACCTCGATTACTGGATTCAAATCTGCATTAGGCCAAACTTGTTTCCTTTATTTCCAGTAAATTATAATGGTATAAACAACTTTTATATAATTCTTAGTTAAATACAGTGACGCTAATATCCTAGTATATTAATTACCCGTACCATAGCATTCCTAGCAAAATTGATATGATATGATATAATTTAACACAATACACATACTTCTTATCCAACCAACCAGACTAAGCGCGCATTTCTCTCGGAGGATTCTACTGCACGTCTAAACTACTTAATTTTTGCTAACTAATAAAGTAAGCAATAGTTAAATATCTCTGCTTCTTAATCTTAAATTATGTCCCCTTCCTGCCTTGAAGATAACTAGTCGATTCGTTGTACTTTTGCACATCATGTTCCAGATGCTGGCCTCCACGTTGCTATTATTTCAAATCTTTAATGGTTAAACATTGCAGTTGTAAATACTATAAATCAAGCAAAATGAGCTTGAAAACATTTTTCTTTATCATATTAAAATTTGATTTAGCGCGTATTAATATTTATGTATTTTTTGTTGCAACGAACTAATAAATATGTTATTCCAATGCCGCATTTTGCGTACGCGGGTAGTAGCTTTGCACGGACAGTTTCACAAAGATCCGATTGATCACAATTTCCAATTTTGTTTTGTCTTTGATCGGGTTGAGTTTGTATTCGTCCCAATGGAAAAGCGGTTCTATCACATCTGTTTACTGACAACGTTTACTTTCCAGCACCATCCTCAGGCAACCATGCACAGCACAATACTCACAATAGCAGATTTAAGCAAATGTAGTAACCTCGTTCCAAAAACATTCTATTGAATTTTTTATTTTGACTCAACACTATTTTAATCATAGAATTTGTCTCAGTAACTAAACTCAATATATAACTTTTTGAAGTTAATATTTTGCGGTGTGTCAGCATTCAGGTTATCAATGCCGCGTTTTGCGTACGCGGGTAATAGCTGTACACGGGCAGTTACACAAAGATCCGATTTTTCACAATTTCCAATTTTGTTTTGTCTTTGATCGGGTTGACTTGTTTTTACTTCAACTGGAAATGCGGTTCTAACACATCTTTGTTTACTGGCGACGTTTCGGTGCCTACTTTCCAGCACCATCATCAGGCAACACAACAATGATCACAATAGCAGATATAAGCAAATGTGGTAACCTCGTTCCAAAACCATTCTATTTATATATATTTGACTCAACACTATTTTAATCATAGAATTTGTCTCAGTAACTATTTGTAATTAGCAGACCAATCCTTACCTCAGCTATCTCAAATTCCCGGTATACATAATCTCATCTCGTGTGCAGAATATTGTAGGGGAGAGAGACAGTATCGAACCTTTTTTTATTTGTTATAACTGTATTGCTACTATGTCACGGTAATCAAAATTCAAAACTGATAAAACCAAAACCTTGACTGTCATATACTGTATTTTATTTAAAGCCGGCTGAAGCTAATACCCGCGTACGCAAAACGCGGCATTGGAATATATGAAGCTGGCACTCCGACAAAACAATTTAAAAAATATGTTATTGTTTATTTAGTATCGTGTACCTTGTAACAAATTGGTTTAAACTGAACCAGAAGGACAAACCAAAGTCAGTATGATCAGAAGATATATGTAAACGTTTATCGCTTTAAGGCTGACTCATTGGAACCGGTACTACTTCTAAACCCTCTATATATTTGTGTGTATAATCAAGGTTGCGGTCTTGATATAAACACCTGACCCATTAATTACTTACATATGTCGGTATAAACTAAGAATTGTATAGTGTAGAAAAGGCAATTCATCCAGTAGACCGGTTTCGTCCTTATTGGGATCTCATCAAGTACTGGCCAGAATTTGCCGCGGACAGGATACGAACCTGGGCACGTCTGCTTCGGAATCTGGTGCTCTAACCCACTGAGCTATCCTGCCGCACACTACACTACACACAATTTTCAGTTATATACTAACTAATGTAACTTGGTTAGTCAATTTTTCCTTTAGGTGGAGCTCTTATGGCATCCATTTAGACCCAAAGTTCCAACTAACCATGCCCAATCTGTCATTACTGAACAGACACCACATTACATGGGGAAATGGTATTGAAATGAACATTTATATAATTAAACGAACATTGGTTGCGCGGGTGGTGATTAACAATTATTATAATCAAGGTTGCGGTCTTGATATAAACATCTGACCCATTAATTACTTACATATGTCGGTATAAACTAAGAATTGTATAGTGTAGAAAGACAATTCATCCAGTAGACCGGTTTCGTCCTTGTGGGAACTCATCAAGTACTGGCCAGAATTTGCCGCGGACAGGATACGAACCTAGGCACTTCTGCTTCGGAATCTGTTGCCCCAACAACTGAGCTATCCTGCCGCACGCTACACTACACACAATTTTCAGTTATATATTAACTAATGTAACTTAGTTAGTCAATTTTTTCTTTAGGTGGAGCTCAATTGGCATCCATTTGATAAATGTGCGTTAGTTGGACGGTACAATCTCCAATAGGAATGTGCATACAAGTAGTAAACGAGATAGCTTCAAATAAACATTTCGACTATGCGAATCGAAAGCCAACTCACCATATATAATATATACCGGGCCTATCAAGAGTACTAACACATGGGTTTTTAAATTACTGTTTATGTATACAGTACCAACATAGTAGTGTTCAAAGTACCAAGGTAATATTTGGTCAACTGAATATCTAACTAGAGAGTAGAGAAGTTTGCAAAGAATTTATGATCGTAACGGCACCTAAATGTATCAGTCAATATTCCACTTATTAATTATGCAGAAGAAACAAGTAGGTTTGTGTGCGATGTTAAGTTTTCCAAAAAATTGTGTTTGATTTTTGCTTTCATTGTCGTTGGTCGGTTAACCATCTTACTCTAAGAAGATGAGATTTACAACAGGTTTCATAAAGTGAAGCAAGCGATATATTTCAAATGATGTGCGACTGAATGTAAAAAAATCTATCTTTGTTGGTTTGTTCACTTTCGAAAATTTATTTAAATATACGAATCCATTTATTTAAAACTTTTGCGATGAATGTGCTCTCATATATAATAAGTTTCGTTATTTTTCGACGTATCCGCGTTTAGTCGAATGTTAGCATTGATATTCGAGAAGCGGTTTTAAATCATACGAAATCAAAATTTGAATAGAGGAGGAATATATCTTGTTACACTTAGCAAGAATCAGATAATCTAATTTATCAGTTTCCTGGGGAATCGTTGCTTACACATACACACATACACACACACATATATATATATATATATATATATATATATATATATATATATATATATGGGTACTTGTTTTCAAAAAAAACGTGCCCGATTTCATGCAGTAGACGTAGCGAATTCAGTCAAGAACTTGAAGAAGTCCCAACAAGGACAAAACCGGTTAACATGATAATTTTTTTGTTACCTTAAGCTGTATCTGTTTTTACTTTGTATATTTATATTTATATATATATATATATATATATATATATATTATATATATATATATATATATATATATATATATGTATATATATATCATTTCCGCTACTTTAATGTTACATTCATGATTTTAAGAAAACATAATGATACAAATGCGTTGCATCATCATATAATAACGGTCGATCAAAGTCAGTTTACATTAGAAGAAGAAAAAGACAAATATATATCGTCCTTGGATGCTAAAATAACAAAAGATAAAGCAGGAACCATCTTCTTGCCATTTTACAAGAAATCAAGTAGGACTGTGAAGTATATTCTGTATCTCAGTAGCTCACCAAGCGCCTACACCAGGAACCTTATAATAAATTAGGGAACTCAAATACGCTGGATTTATTTATAAAAGCAAATTAAATTAGCGCTAAAATTGCGACGCGAAACTCTGAGCCAAAATAGCTACACAGACTGGATTATCGGCTAATATTTGAGACACGGAAATAAAGTCGAGTTTATTCTAGACGAAAGCAAAATACTCCACTGATAACCATTGAATTTCAATTTTGTAGCTGATCTTTCTGCTTAAAGTTTTAAAAGAACAGTAATCCGAACGAATTAAAGTTCAATTTACTTTGGTACATATGAGAGT
>JAQBSW010008829.1:0-31982 GCA_029291075.1 Eudiplozoon nipponicum
ATAAGTATATTTTCTAATTCTTTGGCATAGAAATTTAGACAATCTATAAGTTGGTGAGTTTTGTACATTAACGATTAATCTAAGTGGATTACCTTGTTTATGAATCCTTACTAGACCATAAACTCGCTGAGGGGCTGTATCATGTTGTATTAATTAATTCCCAAGCTCTAGATCTAATTCATCCGACTTATAGATTATCTAAATTTATTTGCAACAGAATTAGAAAATAAACTTATTTTTTAGATTATACTTTAAAGGACACATATCCTTTTATTGAAATTATTAATAGATAAAATTTGAGGGAGAGTAATAGAATGGCTAGCCTGGATTATGTATCGATGAATTCTAATGTCCCTGTACAAGCAGCATTAGAAAGTGTTAAGCGTTATTTAACAGATTTTCTAGAGATAATAGAAGGTAGTCAAATGACGTTAAGAAGTCTTATGGAAATGATAAATATTTTTATGTCCTGCACATACTTTATGTTCAGAAATGAAATTTATAAACAAGTTAGAGGTGTTCCTATGGGAAAATCAGTTAGGTGAATTAAATCTTATATTAGAAAAAGAGAATAATGAAGAATAACCCTTTCTAGATGTGAAAATAAAACGGAATGGATCCAGATTGGAAAGAGATATTTTTTTAGGAAAGAGACCTATTCGGAACTCCTTAATTTTTTCTCAAACCACCCATATGGAATAAAAATAGGAAATCTTAAATCCATGTTATTAAGGAGTCTTAGAATAGTGTAATTTAACTATAGTGATAAGGGCATATTCAAATAAACGTCTATCCGAAAATTATAATAGAGAAGTTAATGAAGGAGATGTTGCTGAGATTTAAAGGAAATATAATAAACCAAGGAAAGAAGGAAGCAGAACAAGAAAAGCACAAAATTATGGTATTAACTGATTAAAAATTGAGCAGAAAAATTAGAATAATAGCATCTAAATACAATATCAAAACAGTTTGAAGACAATCGCTTATTATTGGCAATGAACTAACTACGAAAAAAGAAAAAATAGAACCCCTAAATACATCAGTAATATATGCGATAATTTGCAGAGATTGCAAACTCAGGTATATAGGTAAAATCATGCGCCCGAGAATTTTTCGCAGAGAGGGAAAACAAAAATGCCTGTAAATACGGACACATTAAATGATCAGATCTAGAAAGGCAGTCAAGGAAACAGGTCACGAAATAGTCTGTGATAGACTTTCAACTTCATGTTTAACAACTGAAATTCGTCTCTTTAAAATAGGAACATAATATGTTCTGTTTATATATATATATATATATATATATATATATATATATATATATATATATATTTTTTTTTTTTTAAATATATATATGTATATAGCATTAATATCTGACATATATTTTATTTTATATGCATATATATGTAATAAAAATAAAATAAAAATTATATATGTATATGTATGTATATACAGCACACTATTGCGTGTATTTATTTTTCAGAGCCAAATTGTATATGAATTATAATGTGTATATATGTGTTTTGATAAATTTATAAGGTGTACATGATATTATATATATATATATATATATATATATATATATATAATGATTTTTTAGCTATATGGACATAAGTTCATATAAAATTATTACTGAGTTGGTTAACTTCGCAACGTGCTTACTATTAGTTTTGATGATGACTAGTTTGTCCATAATATCTCATCCTTTTTCTCTTTACTTAGTCTTGACCTAAGCGTCGCTCTGGCATTTACTCTCTTTCTATCTATGTAACTTGCTGTCTTTGGTTTATCCTTTAGGTCATATTTGAACTAATTTGTATCTAGGTGCGTAATACCACATACCCAATTGCATATAAAATAGTTCCCCGCTTATAAAACAGAATTTGATATTAAGTTTTTAATTTTAAACTTAATTACCGTGACATCGTAACAATACAGTTATAACAAACATGTTCGATACTTTCTCTCTCCCCTACAATATTCTGCACACGAGATGATATTATTATTATCACGATAAAAATGCTGAGGTAAAGATTGGACTGTTAATTGCAGTATATATGTATATATGTCTATATATATGAATATATATATATATATATATATATATATATATATATATATATATATATATATATATATAGATTTAGTTGCTGGAGTGAGGTTTTCTATGTGCTCTGTACATATGCATATATTGAGTTTAGTTACTGAGACGTTTTTTTGTTTAAAACCATTGGTGAATCAAGAAAAACTGAAATATAAATAGAACTGTTTCGGAACGAGTTTACCATATTTGCTTAAATCTGCTATCGTGAGTATTGTGCTGCGTATAGTGGCCGGAAAGGAGGCTCCGAAACTTTGCCAGTCAACGGAGTTTAGATCGCACCTCATTTCAGTGGTTAGTATGAACGATGTTGAAGCCATCGGAAGAAAGGGACGAATACGCGTACTTGGAATTGGAGACCAATGAGATCTTTGCGAAACTGATATAGCAAAGCAAAAACCTGCGAATGCAAATCGCGGCCTTGCAACAATTATTTCTTTTATGACAAGAAATCATGCTACTATCCTGCAGATAGATGTAACTAACTATTTTAATCGCCTTTGCTATCGATAATGAACAATTTAAAAGAAAATATCTAGCCTGATCCGGCCTACAACATTTGACCTATCCTCCCTTATTATGTTATGGAACTATGTCTCAATTATGGATACATCTGGTATGATAATCGTGGAGTCCTGGGCGTTCGTACCGACAGAGTTGTTTAAAACCTTCTAATATTAAATGGCTAAGAATTTTATTTTTATAAAAACTAGTCATGATACTGTTCTGCTGATGGATAGCACTATCTATTCTGCTAACGTATAACAGCTCCCGAAGCGTAAGGGTGAAGGTGACCGTTGAACAGAAATCCTACATCTTTAGTAGCTGAGTATAATTCTTAACATTAAGCACACCATGAACTATAAAATGCATTTATTCCTCTAATGGTTCAACAGGTTTGGTTTGCGTTGTTTAAGTCCGGGCCCAATTGGTATTCACTGTGTGGGAGGCGTTGAGCTATGTTTATATTTTTTAAAACATGCCATCATATATGCGAAAACTATGGAGCTTTTAGTAAGAAACAAATTTTAAACTTTGTGTTTAACAGATGAAATACCGAATGAGATGGTAATTAAGTGAACTCTTCATAAAAATCTTCCGTAAGCGAAGAACTACAAAATTAGTGAAAATAGAATCATGTATTTCGCATTCTACGTTCAGGTCTAAAAAAGACACAAGATATAGTGCTTTAAGCAGGAAGTTTAAATTTGTGCAAAAGTAGAGAAAAATAGAATCAACTCCAATTATATAATTGGGTCGTATAACATGCAAGTAAACTTAACGCCCCGTTTGATTAATTAAGACTACAATTTAGTAATCCACACTTCTTGATAGATTACAAATTGGTGCTTCTTGCTTATTTGTAAATTATCTTAAAGAAACGTATGATGCCAATATGTATGAGATATGAACAGTATTTTTCATTATTGCAGAGTGTAATCACAATTTAGATTAAGCACCTGTTCAAATTGTGATGTTTACTGATTTTATACATAACTCGTCAAGTTTGTCGGCCTGTACGTACATTGAAAAATAAAATGTGGGGACATAATAATGGGTATTTTCCATGAAATGCGGGTATACATGAACGTGATACAGTTAAAAAAACATCACCTAATGGACGAGTAGACATGCAAAAATTTCGTAACATTTTAGCTTTAAAGGTGGTCAATCCACTTGACAACTATTTCCTCTTTATTGGATTACTGGAGGGGTTTTCAAGGTAGGAACTAAACTCTTTCCAAGAAGGTGTGTTTTCTTTAAAACTATCATGCAACAAAATTTAAGTAAAGTAGAAATTGGTGGTATTCTTTTAGTTAACTTTATTTGTCAATAACTTGAGGTACATAATTGTTTTTTTGTAAGATACTCTGGCCCGATGAAAAGCCTGCTCTCTTGGCATAGAAGGCTTCTAGCTGTCATTATTGATTCTCAAATAATTCAATAGAAGTGTTTCGATTTTTCGGTCATATGACTCCAGACACTACATGAGCCCCAATGTGTGGAAAACTAGATCTCCGCGCAGGCACATAACTGTGACACGATTAAAACTATAATGTGTCTCATAATCGGATATACTTTTAAAATAAACAAATGACAAAATTTTAAATTACAATGTCTTATTTATTTGCCACGTCGAGAAATACCATGCACAGCTTAGAGTTACTTACAAGGTGTCTTTATAGCACAAAGCCTCTGATTGCCTACTAACTCCTGGCTTCACTGAAGTGCGACCAAGTAATCTCGAGTTGATAGGTCGGCGAGGTCCATTCAGAAACAGTTCACGTTTACCGCCATCTTCATCGTCGTCATTGTCATCCCTTTGAGAATTATCATCGCTTTTGTTTGGCAAAGGCCAAGCTCTACTAGTTCCATCGGGATTTGGCGCCAGCAGTATAGATATTCGAGCCCTGGTTAGTAAGCTGACAGTTCCAATGTCCGCGATCTCAACGGCACTTGATTTCCTAGGCATTGCAACAGTCAATTTATTATTTTAAAAAAAGTATACAGATGCCATTTTGAAATATGTCAGTCATGAAATGCATAGCACACTTTTAATGCTACTGAGTTTTATTCAAAAAATAGTTTTATTGATTCTGGCGCCTTGTAAAGATTTATATTTCTCTGCGAGTTACTCGTGTTATCCCGCAGCATTTGCACTTATCACTCTGTTAATTAAATACCTGTTTCATTATCAGACTCACAGCTCCAGACATTAAACTCTAGCAACTTTAAAGCCAAAAGAACTGCGAGTAGTGGCGACATACGATTCCCATTGAATTTTGATTCGACTTGCATTTAAAGAAATTCAAAAAATATGTATTTCTTCATTTTCAAGTTATTTGACGTGTTCGGCATGCAAGAATCACGACGAAAATTTGTTTGAGTATGCTATTCTGGTTGCTACAAGAATGGCTAAAATTAAATAAAAAGTATAAAAATTAAAAAAACCCAGATAAACATAATAAACATAAGGTCACTACATAGAGAATATTTTATCTTATAATATACTATAAAAATAAATTAATTAAGAGTAATAAGAGCCATCTGACAAGAGTGAGGGAAATTAGCCATCGTTGCTCAATAACACTTAAACACGGTATTTTAATTAGCAGGGAGCAAGACATCCTATAAATATTCCCAGCATTAACATATCAAAATTTAAGAAATGATGTTTCACTGTCGTATGACTAGGAGGAAACGAATTAATGAATAATAAATCTGTAAAAGTGGAAAAATAACGATCGAAGAAGGGTTAAATCTAGTCTAGCTGAAAGAAGCAAGCTACACGATACCCAAATTCGAGGCCAACAATACACTTAACAAATCCGCACACTCAATCAAGTAAAGTACACAGCGAGGTGGCATTGCCAGCACAGCTTTATTGCAATTTCTAATGCATATCTTCAAAAGCAAGCAACTCCTTGCAGTTAACTATGCTAGAAAAACGCCAAGATGATCTCGATGAAGATGATTTCAGTATAAATCTGCAAGACGGACGCCACTAAGTAGAATTCGACGCCATATTGCACAGAATCTCGAACTACGAACCAGGACGGGCACTTTCATCTCATTCTGGTAGACGAGCTGTTGTTAAACTATTCGACTTGATTTTAGATAACTTCCGTTGTATGTTCCACGTCACAATCTCTTTCACGTGTGTCTTACGCCAATCTGTGGCTGGTGGAAAAATGGTTTCCTAATGAGTAAACGAATTTTGGGCCTGCGTTAACGTGACCGAACCAACGTAGTTGATTGTGCCTTACTTCAATTTTTAAAAAGGAGCACTTATTAACAGATGCATAGAAAGCACTTTCGTAATTCAGACAATGATAATAAAATACATGTTAGAGTCTATAATCCTCAATCCTATGGAACAAAGTCTCACTGGAGCATGGCAACAATACAAGTACAATTTCACAGTAAACTCTACCTTTACCGAGAAACTAGATACTCCGGTTTTGTCCTAAGTGACGAAGGTGAGAGAAGGTTTCTCAAATTTTTAAAATTCTACTATTCTACTCGTCGCTTAGCGTTTGGTATACCCTAAATCTTCATTTTTGAGCCACAATATTAAACCGGTAGGTGATTATTTAGCGTTATCCCTCATTTCGCGAAGTACAATTTCATTACAAAAGATAAAATGATGACTATTACTCTCTCCATGTCGTTCTGGGCAGCATCTCGATTAACAAGCAATAAAAAAATGTTGTATGTGGTGGCAAGATAAGCTAATTTAACCCTTATGAGTACATTTTCGTCAACATTCTGAAAAAAATGAATACAATCTATTGACAAAGCAACCAAAAATATGAAATTAGATATCCACGCCGAATGCCACCGTTGGTTGAAAAAAATGCAATAATTCATTGTAGACTTTGATGCGATCAGATGTGTAGGCGTAACGAAATCGTATAAAACTTTTAAATTTAAAGGGAATACGGCTTTTGGATAGGAATTTCCGTAACAATTGCGATCCATTGAGTCTGGAAGGACGGATATAATCAAACGGCGGTACCCATGTAGCTATTCAAGAGGCAGCCTGTTAGTACAAATATGAATTGTAAATTCTCTTCATGTCAAAGTCCAGCTCGGTCCACTCCAATATGTGATACTTGTAATGAGGTGAGACTGCGTGGCATTATCAAAGCGACTTACCAAAGCAAGATTCAAATCAAGGTTATACCGGAATGATTATCGACTCGATATAAGTGACGACTAAAGTCTGTTCAAAAGATATAGTCAGAAATCGATTAGTTATCGAATAACAGCTGAAAATACCACCATCTTCAAATCAGATCGGTATCACCTAACCGTGCCATGCAGTTTTGTGCAGTTTAAGATTAAAGTTTGTATTCTGTAAATTTAACTGAGAAGGAGGTTCGAGACTATCGTTTTACAATTCTTAAAACGGAAATACTTTCTTTTCATGGAACGATAGTGGCTAGCACGCAAATTGTTTCACTCTGATTATCGATCTTGTGTGTATACCGTACACTTGTTTCTATAAATCTCCTGGCTCCGATTTTCAGGTTGTTATTTACACACACCATTGTCAGAGCTCAAATTAAACACAGTAATAAAACAAATTAAGCAATTTCGTTCAAAATGACCTGTGTGTAACACTCAAAAACATACTTAGTTGTTTGAAATTGCTTACAAAAGCGAAATAAATCATTTTTATTTAACATTTTTGTTAACTCTAATCCAAAGGTTTGTATAAAATCAAGTGTAAATCTACAAAAACATTTCCTCAACACGCATATGAACGTGTATATATATATATATATATATATATATATATATATATATATATATATATATATATATATACAATATATTTCTAATTGGAAGAAATATGCTGTGTATGTAATATTCAGCAATGGGATATAAATAAAATAAATATAAAATAAATAAATAAATAAAATAAATAAATAAATAAATAGAATAAAATAAATAAATAAATAATAAATAAATAAATAAATAAATAAATAAATAAATAAATAAAATATAAACTAAATAAATAAATAAATATAAATAAATAAATATATATCTTTATATATATATATATATATATATATATATATATATATATATATATATATATATACGTATATATATTTATATATATAGACGTTTTAAAATAAATCTAAATGCATATTAATTTAATGACAAACAATTATTGATTGCGTGGTTGGTGATAACCTTTTATTTGAATCAAATTTGCGAGGTTTTGGTTTGGAGAGAATTGAGTTCTTCAAATAGTGTTTGCAATCAGATGTTGTGCCAATGCGATTCCTCAAGCAAAGCAGGAGAAATAACCAAAAACCAACGAATAAACTTATAAGCAGCTTATTGCTTAATGCCATTGAGGACAACCAATCAAAACTGCAAGATGCTGAGAGAATTATTCAATCACAGGTTTGTCAGCGAATACACTGCTTTTACAACGAAGATAGAAACTTTGATGAAAATAAAAGCTGACAAAGAAACTAAGGACCTCACAAGGGACCTGAACAAATTTCCTTCACAATCGAAATTTCCTACAAATCCAGACGAATTTATTCACAATTATTCAAAAGTGATCTTGTCAAAACACCAGAAAGAATTACTCTCCTTAGGAGCAAAATTCTGCGTAGTCAATAGAAACCTAAGTGAACGCGACATTATTGACATTTAGGCTGCAACGGAAATTTCTAAAATGACTAAATGAAAGATACCGCCCCAGAGGCATTCAATGGACGAGGATTGAAAGCTGAGATAGTGAGCGCATTCGAACAATACAGGAAGGAATTCAAAGACAGCCAAATCATCACAAAAAGCACCTAGACGAATTTCGAAAACTACAATCAGACAAATCCATACAACTTGCCACACCCGACAAAGAAACAGGAGCTGTTATACCTGATGCCGACGCTTATAGAATGTCCATGAACGATATTATAAATGATCAATCTAAATTCAAACAAGACATCAAACAGAAAGATGGTTCAACAAATATCAAATCAAGAAATAATGCAATTCTGAAAAAGATGGAAAAACACGTCTATTCATCGATAGCTTATTCTGATGTTAGATAACTCATAGTAGACATCCAAAAGGCATAACCCGTGGGAACAAACACCGTAAGATTGTACGGTAAACCAAAAACTCATAAAGCCGTGGCAGCCTCAGTAGCTCCCTCGATGCGGCCTATTATGTCAATGATCAACGCTCCATAACATAAACCAGCCAAGTTTCTCTGCAATATACTTCAACCAATACGAAGCATCATAAACGCAAACACTATCAAGGACTCCTTCGAGCTAGCAGATGAACTGAAAGGGAAGAACATTCTACAGAATAAAATGGTCTCACTTGACGTCTCATCCTTATTTACAAACATACCACTGGATAAGACAACGGATATGTTGTGTAACCTTATTAAAAATTATTCTTACTGATATTATGTGAAGGATCTTAAATTCGCTTCAGGTAATAATCGTGGATATTCTGTTTTTAAAGATTTCACTCCCGGAAAAAAAATCTGTGGCAAGCAGTAAGACGGTGAGCATACACACTTTGTTGGAATAAATCTTATTATTTAAACATAACGGATAACAGTAATGAATACAAGGATCCGGTGCAATTGACTGAAGGACTTAAAAAAATTAGCCTAAAAGAAAGGGCTGAGGAATTTAGTTGTTACAAAATAAGATGATCAATCCGCATATATGGGTTATCTGAGCCTAGCGTCTCAGGGGATCTCCTATGGTAGTGACCAGAGGGACTCTACACAAGATAGCTACCGCGTCATGATCCAATTTACGAAGAGATATGATAAAGATAAAGACAGCCTAAGTTGCTATCATATAGATAGCTATGTAAGACTCTCCCCGTACAGACCAGACAATCATTCTGATTGGGTTTACGACGCAGATTTTTTAAAAACTAGGATGAATAATCGACCCCACACAAATGTTTGGGTCTCTACACTAGTTGACATAAAGAAGACAAAAGAGTAAAACTAAAAGTAACATTGAGTGAGAGAGAGATAATGGTAGTGAATAAAAAGAACAGCTAAATAAAATATAACATTTGTTGCGGAGAACTAATTTATATGCAATTATGTATTAGGTGTTGCGAACCTAGTAACAGACTAGTTCAGTTGTGACCAGAAGGATACATTAAAGACAGCATGAACGGAAAGTATAATCTAATGCACATTCGTTTCGTGCCCACTGTCTAAATAAAATGACTTCCTCAGGGGAACTATCATTTAATAAAGGCACATGGTAGATTTGTTGAAATACGAAGATATTAATGCGAAATATGTAAGAACAAAACAATTTCACAAACAAATCCGAAGCGAAGGTCAACCGATTCCTGTTTCGTTCTTGGCAAAATCTGGAGATTACGTGGTGAGTTCCCAATAAGGACGAAACCGGTCTACTGAATGAATTGCCTTTAGTACATTACACAATGCTTAGTTTATACTGACAAATGTATGCATATTATGGGTCAAGTTTTTATATCAAGATCGCAACCTTGATTATAATAATTGTTATCACCACCCGCGCAAACAATGCTTGTTTAGTTAAGCCAAGAATTAGCTCAATGTATTTTTATCAATTGACATATTATCGGATTTAAAAAATTGAAGAAATAAGCGTATTAAAGGCGAATATAAACGTATATAATGTAATTCACTTGACTTTTTTAAAGTTTTAGAATTGTCAAATCTTGTGATGGAACTTGCATAAATTGCGAGACATGGCAAATGCAGAACTCTGCTTAAAAAAAACTAATATCGCTAAAAATCAAACACGTGAAATCAAGTGGGAAAAGTAGCGTCCAAAATTTAAAAAAAACAAATTCCTGTGATCATTTAAAAGAAATTTTTGGCTTTGAGATCAGCAAAACTCTACTTCTATTAATCGGTCGCGTTGGATTTCAGAATTGTCGCCAGATAAAAATAGTTACGCGTTTTGTTTGTCCATCTTCTGCATAAGATCACGATAGCAACCTGACTAGAGAAGACCATACCCAAATCTGAATTGAATATATTGAAAACTGGAGCAATGAAACAAGTTAAGGGCACCGGTAGCGGGGGTCAGTGGTTAGAGCACTAGATTCCGAAACAGGTGTGCCCTGGTTTAAGCCCTGCCGACGGCGTATTCTGGACAAAAACCGGTCTACTGGAAGAAATGTCTTTTTACATTACACGATGTTTAGTTTATAATGGCAAATATGTGTACATAATGGGTCAGGTGTTTATATCAAAATCGCATCCTTGAGTATAATAATTTTTATCACCGCTCGAGCAACCGATGTTCGTTTAATTACATATATGTTCATTTCAATACCACTTTCCCATCTAGTGTAGTGTCAGTTTAATCATGACCGATTGGGGATGGTTAGTTGGAGCTTTGGGTCTAAATGGATGCCATATGAGCTCCACGTGAAAGAAAAAATATTAACCGAATTACACTGGTTAGTATATAACTGATACATTGTGTGTAGTGTGTGGCAGGGTGGCTCAGTGGTTAGAGCACCGGATTCCGAAGCAGATGTGCTCATGTTGGAGCCTTGCCTGTGGCAAATTCTGGACAGAACTTGAAGAGTTACTATTAAGACTGATACCGGTCCACTGGATGAAATGCCTTTTTTACACTAAACAATTCTTAGCTGATACTGAAAAATGTACTTATAATGAAACTGGTGCTTACATTAATCTCACAAAAATGATTTAAATAATCAAAGCTATGCTACGAATACCATTTTTTGGTTATTGTAAAACAAACTTATAGAATAGAGTAGGGAAAGGTAAAAAAAACTATAGATACCATAAAAATTTCCTTACTCAAATTAAAAAGTATCGTTTTCAGTGACAAAATCTGAAATTTTCACTTATTTAAGGGGATCAATGTTTAAATTGAACCAGCTGTTTTCATGAATTGAATGTTTTCAATGGAAAATAACTAGAAACTTACGGTAATTTCACAGGTAAAACATATCCAGGGAATGCCGATAAAGAAAAAATTCATAAGTATGCTAAAGAGACCATCATTCAAAGATAAATCTTAACATTACCTGTGAAGTTCAACTTGCTCATGGGGACGGGATCAACTTGGCTTAACAGGTATGGAAGTCTAGGCTCCGGAATATTTAGCATTGGTATAATAAGAAAGGCTAAAGAAATTGATAGGTAAAAACACACAGCAGGTATTTACTTGTCTTCTTGAGCAGCTAATATGTCAGGCGATTTTCTATCAGCGGTATCAGCAGCTGAGAACCCCGCCGATTCGCAGAGCACACGGGATAAATGGGCCAGCAGCTGAACAGCGGTCACATCGTTCCCATGCAGACTACCCACAATTGCAATGTGTGGTCGCCAACTACCTGGCAACAAATTAACGTCGATTGAGTTGGCTCGTTTCTTTCTAGAATCTGCAGACAATGCAGACTCTAAATCGGAAGACGCAAGCTGACTGGAAAACGAGGACCGGTTTAGATGACTGATGCCTGCGCCTAAATCAAACGAATAGATTGGCCGGCCCTAAGGATTTTGAAATGTAAAATAAACAATGTTTTCCTTTCAGAACGATTGTTGATCACTTTTTTATTCTTACAATAAAAAAATATCTATTAATATTTCGGTAGAAATCTTCAAACTAGTTTGAACTCAGCCCTCGCACGCCAATAAGAAAGTGACTGTTTTTAGGAATTAAACAAGCATCGATTGCGCGGGCGGTGACAACCATTACGTAAATCAAGTTTGCGAGATTGATGTAAACTCCAATCCTCTTACATATATACATTTTTCACTATAAACTAAACATCGCACATTATAGAAAAGACAATTGATCCAGGAGACCGGTTTCGTCCTTATTGGGAACATTTCACGTACTATCGAGAAGTTGTCGCGGACAGGGTTCGAACCTGAATAAATTGCCGTTCGAAATTTTACGATATTTAACTTATGCTGACAAATGTAAATACAATTTGATTGGTGTTTATATCAAAATCGCAAACTTGATTTAAGTGCTTTTTTTAGGAAGGCTGGGATAAAATAAGAGTGACGCGATTAGTCATAAATGTAAATAGCCTTCTATTAACTGTTTGGCACCTACAACCGGTCATTGCAGACTTGAAGGAATCAAATTCCGTTTTTTGAACAAATACAAGTCAACGAATGTTTTCGCTTGCAATCGCAAACTTTAAAAATGTGATTTTAAAAATGAAATAAACTTTCCTTAAACATCAAAATCCAAAACAGCAGGACTAGAACAGCGATTAGCCACAAGACAATCAAGGGCGTAATTAAGAAAGTGTCGAGGCAGAAAAAGAATACAAAGTCAGAAAGTGAAAGAAGCGACCATGCCCAGTAAATGATATACAAGCTAAATGAAAATACACTGATGAACTAAATTAAACAATTATACGGACATTGTTTGCGCGGAATGGTGATAACATTAATTTGAATCAAGATTGAGATCTTTATGCTTACATCAAGATCGCAAACTTGATTTAAATAATTGTTATCGCCGCCCGCGCAACCAATGTTCGTTTAATTATACAAATGTTCAACTGAATAAAACTTGCCCAGGTAGCGTGGTGGCTGTTCTATAATAATAGATTTAGAGGGGCTAGTTGGAACTTTAGGCCCGAAGAGACCCAGTATAGGCTCTACCTGAAGGAAATGCTAAACAAAAAACATTAGTTAGTATAAAAATGAAAAGGTTATGGTGTGTGCGACAGAGTGGCTCAGTGGTTTGATTTCGAAGCAGATGTGCCCAGGTTCGAGCCCTGTCCACAGCAAATTCTGACCATTATGTGAAGAGTTCTCAATAAGGACAAAATCGGTCTACTGGATGAACTGCCTATTCTCTGTCATAAAATGCTTCGTGTATACGGACAAATGTATGTGTATAATGGGACCGATGTTTAGGTCAAAATCCCAACCTTGATGTAATTAGAAATTAATCAATGTTTCCATATGCATACAAATACATCCAAGTACAAAATAACCCATAAACTCGCTATAACAACCATTTATTAATTTTCTATAGTAGCTATTATTTAATAATTCAAAATACGTGTACAAATCTAAGCTGGTCGTAATAGACAATGAAGGTTCTAATAGAAACTTCATTCAACTTTGCAGATGACCAAATTAATAAATTCACGTAATTTCACAAAACATAAGAGAAACGAAATTATTTACAATCAAAACTACTTACAATCTGAATTGATAAGAATCATGTAGGGAATTTGCTATAAAGTAGGTATTTACAGCACAGTTTAAAAAGGCCATACTCTTTTTGCCTCCGCTCAACTCAACTATAATATCTGTTAGTTTACAGTAATCGGTGTGATCAAACTTGAATTAAGCACACATTATACAGAAATAACTATGAAACTTGAAGCATTCAAGCTGAGCCACGCACAAACGTAAATGAACGCATACACCCAGAAAAAGAAGAAAAAAATCACCAGTTTATATTCGATTCATGCACTAGCATATTTTGTTCACCTAGCTTTCGCTATTCGTACATTACTTTCGTTTTTTCTTCGAAGAGCGCCAGTAAAATTGCCTGATTTAGAATTTGACTTTTACAAGCCATACGTTTGACCGCTTTTAACCAAGGTTGCGATCATGATATCAACACCTGACCCATTAAGTAAATACATTTGCCAGTATAAACTGAGAATTGTATAGTTTAGAAAAGGCAATTCATCCAGTAGACCAGTTTCGTCCTTATTGGGAACTCATCACTTACTGGCCAGAATTTGGCGCAGACAGGGTTCGCACCTGAGCACGTCTTCTTTGGAGTCTGGTAATCTAACCACTGAAACACCCTGCTGCGCTATTTTTCAGCTATTGGGGAAACGTTCGCCTCCATGCCAGCTCTGCGCGGTCTAAAGTGTTCCCCAATTCGTCTATTAAGTAATTGGCTAGTCCAACCCTAAATAGCGCAATAAGCAGAAACGACATTTGCATAAATAAACCATGGTGGACTGTTTGTCTGCAGGGAGTTTATCCTCTACATTCCAGTTTTCCAGGCATCCCCTATAAATGGTATACTAACATATAGTGCCTTCGATTCGATACGGTCTCATTATTTCTTTCCGTTGTTTATGCTACATATAATTAAACGAATATTGATTGCGCGGGCAGGAGGATGGCCCAGTGGTTAGAACACCAGTCTCCGAAACAGACGTGTCCAGGTTCGAGCCCTGTCCACGGCAAATGGGTCACATGTTTATACTTCATATTTTCTTCAACAAAATTTCTTTTATAAAAAAATATTTATAAAGTTTCTCTTTTGGGAAATTAGAACGACGTGAAAAGTCTATATACATAAATCCCGGTTGATAAAACCATCGATTTCCCTTGTGCAATTATGGATAATGTCCATCCATCATCCCAAATACTAACAACTCATCTAAAACCTCTCTTCAAATATTGTACTAAAAATATTCGATTCACCTTCAACGACCAGTATTTCACACAAATTTTATGGAGTGACGATGGACTGGCCGCTATTAAGTCTACTAGCTGATGCCTACGTGTTCTACCTGAAAACGTCAAAAATAGAACCAATTATTTTAAAATGTTGCCATACATATCAGAAGTATGTTGACGACGCCTTCATAATCATAAATAAAGGTATCGAAACAAATGACATGCATAGAGATATCAACGCGGGCTTTCACATTCAGTTTAATTTTGAGCGTTAAAATCCTCAGTCTAGCGAACTGCCTTTCTCTGATGTATTGCTATTGAAAGAGGAAGAAAACAGTCTAAAAAGAAAACATAACGGGAGCATGCATGAACTGGATAGAACATCTTTTACCACAACGATGTCCCGATTTCCCGTAAGGGAAATTTGATTCCAAATTCGTCCTACGAAATAGGGAAAATCAACTATAAATAATTGTAATGCGACCAGCTGGTGGGTGTAAAACAAAACTTTATCAGAAAACGGGTTTCTTCGAAAAGTATTTGGAATCTAATGTGAAGCCCAAGGAAGGACAAAAAACACGATAAAGCCATACCCAAACTGAAGAAAATATATTTCGTTATTCCTACTAAACTGGAAACACAATCTGAAATATTTACTCAAAGAATTGAAAAAGCAGTGACTTAATATTTGTTTATATAACAATTTTTTTAAATTTAACACTGAAAACTTTACGCTAAATCTCGGTAGTTCAGGGATACGAACGGCAAACTTCTTGTTGGTGGATTTTAGCCCAACCGTAAAAAATAACACTGATTACAAAAACAAAGAACAACAGATTTGTTAAATTGAAACCATTCGCGCTGAAATAACATACCATTTTTGATGTACCAATTTTTGCAAGACGGCCACACTTCGGATATGCCTCCAATAATTTATAAACGGCGTTCAAGCTCTCGTAGCGAATTGCATTCAACAGGCGACGCAATCGAACGTTGACAGAAAATAGGGAAGAGTGTCGGTAAAATGGCGAGATGGAAACGGGAAACATGCTTCCTTCGTAGTTGGACCCCGCAGATGCTCTTGCAATATAATAACCTGGGAATAAATAATCAGCAATAAGTATTATCATTGTCATATTTCACCTTTTTGCATTAAATATGGTTCCGCTAGAAAAATTAAAGAATCAAACCAGAAAGATAGCATTTAAGGACGACCCGCCGAGGAAATATTCGGGATGGAAAAAAATGATTAATGTGACGAACAAGCGCATGGTTTTCCGTAGAGAGGGACTCCTTCCATAAAAAGTCATCATTTTCTTTATCATCATCATCATCAAAATCATTCTTAACATCGTTGTGCTTATGATCGTTTTAATCATCATCATCAACACCGTCATCATGATCCTCTTCATCCTATTCGTCGTCATCAACACCACCATCGTCATCAACATCATCATCATCATCATCATCATCATTATCGTCATCATCATGAAAAGCATTATCATCATCGTCATTATCTCAATAAAATTTCTAAATAAGAACTGGTTTCCATATAAACATGAGAAACCTGTCACCCAGAATAGATAAACTTTTAAAAGGGAAAGGTATCTAGCCAAATTGGCATCTTAGCTGGAATAAATGGAATATTTTTCGATTAACATAAGCCAACTCAAATACTATCACATTATTGAAATAGTTGTTAACGGGGTAACGAGCGATATCGATACCAAAAAATGATTAGTTATAAAGATTTAACGCATCGTCATTCCGTTCAAGGCATGGCAAACCTAGCAACCAATTAGTCACGTTCGGATCAGAAATTCATAGCGAAATCAGCATGAAATATAGGCCTGTCCCACTAATGTGTAGCTTACGGGCTTTCAGCATACTCGTTCAAAGAGCCTTGGACAATTCTTAGTTCAACGTTTTACTAGAGCGAGCGAGTTTGGACTGAAGAAGGATACATGCTGGACAGAAATTTATTCAGGATGGAAAAAAAGAAAATTACAATAATTTTTAAAATAGATGATTAAGATGACAATGATAATAATGATGAACTCGAAGACACTCGGAAGATTTAAACGAACATTGGTTGCGCGGGTGGTGATAACAATTATTATAATCAAGGTTGTGGTCTTGATATAAACACCTGACCCATTAATTACTTACATATGTCAGTATAAACTAAGAATTGTATGGTGTAGAAAAGGAAATTCATCCAGTAGACCGGTTTCGTCCTAATTGGGAACTCATCATGTACTGGCCAGAATTCGAGTCCTGTCCGCGGCAAATTTTGGCCAGAACATGATGAGTTCCCAATTAGGACGAAACTGGTTTCTAGGAAGATTTAACTGTGTATATACAATTATTAAGGGTAAAGCCTCTGTAGGCAAGCCGACAATTCACCACGATAACACCTGTATGTCTAGCGATAAAACGGATGATAATACTAATTTAGACACAGCAAATGCTTTGATTTTTATAGAATTACCGCCATCTTACTGACGTTAAGTGGCCAGAATTGGCTATTAGATAGTCAATGAATAATTCCTGGTCTTTTAAAATTTCACCAGACGCAAAATATTTTTCTGATTTTTTTCTCATGTGTCTAAAAACGAGCATATTAATTTATTTACTGATTGAGAGAATATATAAAAAAAGTTAAAATGGGGTGAATATACAATCATTGTTGTGCTACCCTCTCTAGTTCAGGCTCAAAGCCAGAAAATGTGTTTTTAATTGCATAAATCCGACCTCAATTCCGTTATCCATCAATTGAAATTTTTTAAGGGACTTGCATTTGGTAAATGCATTGAAGATACTATCTGGTCAACATAAGTGGTCAATTTCAATAAAATATTTCACAATTTACAACCCGCATTCACCACGTGATATGATGTAAATATGAGCTTAGATGTAAATACCAGGTTAAAACCGTTATTAATCGTGTTATTTATAAAAGTTGTGATCTTCATACTCAATATAATTCCCATTATATATATATATATATATATATATATATTCAATATAAACAAATTGCAGCCGGATTTATGCAAGCAGAAGAAGCACGTACAAGCATTGAGCTTGAACTGGTTGTGACGCACGCAATTTGATTGGTTTCAGGTTTTCACAATCTCTCTATGTTCACATATTTCTATTTTGTTTTGCTTTCTAATTTATATATAAAGATATGTTCATTATTAGATACTTGAAGAGATTCTGCGAAAGACTCGTTTCTTGCATCTGATAAAATTTATTTTTGTTTTTGCACACAGGAAGGGTACAATTAAATAGAAATTACTTGAATGCGCACAATTAATGCAGCAAAACTACGCGTATTATATAAGGCAGTGCATTTGCTTTTAGCATAAATTAAAGCAAAGCACCTCTTAAAGTTTCAACGTTTCATTTCCGCCATTGACTTACGCAAGTTGCACCTTAGCACTTGTAGATGTACAATAATGTGAGTCCTCCATTTCTAGGTCTACGAAGTATATGCCACATTAATTGATGGGTTCTGACAGATCCCGTAATTCTGACGGCTTCAACACTTGAATTACATACCGGAAATTATGGAGTTTCAATTATTTCCAATTGACTCACGGCATTTCGATGTTTCTTCTCCAAGTCCATCATCAGGCTTGTAATAATACACAGGACACTATTCTCGAAGCCCAAACTATAGTGAATGTCAATGATGGAACTGAAATCTATTGATGTTGACGAAAACTACCATTTATCAGCTTACATGCATTCGATATCAATCAAAATATGTAGGCCGATCGACCAGAAACACCTGTTTTATTATCAAACGAGACATACAAGCCTGCATTTGTCCAGAACATCGTCGAAGCATCGCAGGCATATTCTCTTAGAGATACTTAGCAATGATCACGCTAACTTAATGAATCATAATTTTCACATCTATATGAATTGTAAAATCATCAAGTAGGTACTGCGTACTGAATGCCACTAAGCCTGTCTCCAAAACCATAGAATTGGTAAACTTTACAGGTTCGGTATTTATTTGTTAGTGTTTGGTGGTTTTGAAATCGAATTGCTTGAAACTTCATATGAATTAGATTATCGTTGATTTCGAGCTTGAAGTAAACACCAGTTGTCGAACAACATCACAAAACTACCGTCAGTCTCACGTACTGACGCGTTTCGATCTTCCTCAATCATCATCGGAGTACGACAGTAAACTGGCAAGTGAGAATCAATCAGCAATGCCTATATGTGGAAAGCAAAATTAAATATGCGGCTCTCACCTCTAGTAGTCCTGCATACATTGTAATTGGCTAAAAATGTCGCCAGCACAACAAAATTTTTGCAGCTTTCGCCACATATACATATGTAGGCAATACAATTTAACAATAATTGATTGCGCGGGTGGTGGTAACAATTCTTTTAATCAAGTTGGCGATTTTGTAGTAAACACCAATCCTATTGTATTTAATTAATCATTGAACAATATAGCATAGGATGTGTTTCGGACGGTAGTTTTGCTATGTTGTCCGACGACTGATAAAGTACAATGCCATTGGTGTTTACTTCAAACACGCCATATTGATTTAAAGTAATTAATATGAATTTGATCCCTTTTCTGCTTGAGTGCATATACGTATAGAAGTTTGAACCGTTTAATTGTTCCATTCTTCTTGACAAAATACACAATGAGTTTGGGGTGTAGTTTCAACTCGTAATGAAGATTTGCCAGTACTTGCGACATGCACGTTGACATGGGATAACACCTTTTGTTCATGCTTACTTTGGAATATTTTATTCTCCTATTTGAACAATCTTGTTACTAGGCACGCATAGCTTAATGAATAATTGATTTAGACGATTAACTTTTTGCATATACATCATAACTTTCAAATCTTCGTAGAAGTAGAATTCCACTCACTTGAAACCAACACATGTATGTTGTCTTCTACTTGAATATAATGTTCACTGTTGGCTTACCTGGTGGTAGGATTGAGGCAAATTCGCCAGTCAACGGATCTGTCCGAATAGCCAGTGCCTTTTTAACCAGTTCATCTTTATCATCATTTTGTTTATGCTCATCTTCCGCCACTGTAGAATAAGAAGCAGCGTCATCAGAATCAAATTTCGATGCTCCGTTGAAGCCAGTTGCTAGTTGTCTACGAAACGCCTCGTTCGGATTGCTACGAACTTCGAGAGTAAACACGGTTTCAGGCGAGGCTTGCCAACCAGCTGGAAGTAGCTCGACCAGTTTGCGATCAGATGCCACGTGATCATCCGCTTTTGCACTCGCGTGTGTATCGGATATGTTGGCATTGGTCAACTGAGAAAATGATGAAGAATTATTTCTATCAGGTATACCAGTCAAGTTTGAAGCAGTCGAATTAGTTGGTGAAATATCACTGAACTCTTGTAGAGGTGTACGCACGAGCAGAGTACCGGAGAAAGACGCTTTATAGGTTATTACGCAATAAATGAAACACATAAATAACCAATATAATGCCTAAAATAGGCCAATAACATTTATATTCTCCGGTTATTTATAAGTAAATGCATAAAGGAATACATGTTTACATGCATACATAATTAATGACCTATTCACATGCATACATAGACACCCACACATGCACACACACATACATACATGAATACGAACATAAATAAATGCACAAATACATTAACACATTGATAAAAATATAATTTTAAATTAAGCCATTTTTGTACAATTCTAATTTGAAATAAGAAATAAATCGTGTATTGACACGTAAAATGATTATAAATTAGATATATACAAAACTTAAAAAAATACCATACACATAAATATCTGCCTATACACGATAAATTATAAAAGGAGACCAGTTTTCTTCGGTGTAAAGGTAACAAATAGAACCTGAAATCATTTTTCTGAAATACTAGTGTTTCTATGATAGACCACTCTTAAACCCAAACGGAAGCATTGTCCTTAAACTCCATGTAATCGTGAGAATTGTGCTTCATCACAAAGTAGAAAGAGCCGTCAAAGAGCCTACTTTATACATGGTCTGGACAAAAATCTTATCATGAAAGCAATATGACGATTTAGTATGGACGAGGTTCAAGATAACGCAGTCCTCCCAACTGGCCGAATGGCTCTGGGCGCTAGGTCAAGATTAAAAACTCGCTTTCTGAAATTATGAATCATCTTCTCCTCCTGAAGACATCTAACAAAAGTATACACCGACAGGTTGACAAAGAGTATTCTCAAGCATTTCAATAAATGTAAATTTGACGAAGAAAAATAAAAGCATCCCAGGAGGGCCACGCGACACAACGAATTAATTAGACGAAGTAGTGTACAAGCAACAATATTTTAAAAATAACGCTCAAGTCTACCCAATTGAACAGGATGTAAGCGTAAACAGTTAAATAATATTTGTACTTAATAATACATTTATACAAACACAAAAAGTTTTAAAAATTTAATAATAAAATTATATTTTGTGGATAGACAGGGATTTTGCTCAATTATTAAAATGAAATATACTACTTATCATTTTTTATGAGCTACGTAGTGCGTTTATTAAAAAATTATTGCCTGCTTAAGCCAAACACAATGAAAAACAACGAATATTGCAGAAAGAAATAAATGAAATCTGGCATTCCATTAGTAAATTCATTTAAACATCGGTTTAATAATGCAAGGCTTTACACAGGCAATTTAAAAAATCCATTGACTCACAATTTCTAATTCCGTCTAATACAGCGAGAAGACCATGCAATGTTCGCTCCCACAGCTCCGGTAGCTGCTGTTCTGCAGTCAGCGGACAGAGTTCTGCTACAGGTCGCAAACTGATTAGCACAAATGGCGGCTCACTGTAGAGCGTCCGATTTACAAACGCCGACTCAGCGCGAGTATTGTCCACTTTTGGCCAACCAAACAGTTCAGCTGCATACGAACTTGGCATTGTCCCGAATACGCGGACAATGTGATTGCGATCTGAAGAATCTAGACGTGTGACAAAAAAAGCACGCAAAAATGTAGGCAAATCGTCGGTAATTGGCGTCGCAACTAATGGTGCCGGCGACATTTAATTAATTTTGTCAATGCTGACGGGTTTAAATAAATCAACTCATATAAATTCACGAATATTGATACTCCAGTGGGTTCTATAGATGATTATCATCGCTTACGCCTTTAATAAACGCATGGAATAAAGCAACAGGATACACAGCCGCATTTGTGCCAAAGCAGAATTCGCGCCCTCGTTAAAACTGTGGAGTTCCAGCAAAATTTTCAGATCCACGAGTTCTTTAATGAAAAAAATAAGGCTTTACTGAAACCTTTCGGGAATAAAGCAGGTCTTCATCAAAGGAGACGAGAACGGAGGTGTGTTGGTAATTGCTATATTTTTAATCAAATGATTTACCGCGTCTGAATTAACACGGAAACTGGCCGCCGTTCAAAGCGTAACTGTGAATTTTCGTGAAACTATTGTAAAATCAGTGTCCTCATTCGCGGCAGCAAGCTGATTTTCATTTTTGCCTTCGTCCTACAGCCGGTGTCATTTTTAAAGCTGTCGAATAGGCGGTAAAACTTTTTCGATAGAAAAAAACATTTCTATACCTTAGACGGTTTGCCGCTGACGGTTGACAGCATCGTCTGCCCGGAACATCTGGCTTTGAGGCGCCAGCAAACACCATCTGCTGGAGTCTAATTTTCAGAGACTAATTGAGCTAAACTCAAAAGAATAGGGCTGAAGGAAATACTCAACAATTGCAGCACTTAATTTTTAATTAGGTTAGGTGACATAAAAGATGTAAAAAAGAACATAATACTGATCAACGAATATTTATCAATAGTTAATATAATTCTATGCCGTAAAAAGAGATGCTATACGGTAGACTGGCCATAAACAAAGCACCAGTAAAGATAAAAGATTTTCGTTCAATAAGAAGTCAGGTAAGTTATTGTGGCATTTTTTCAAAAGAAAAATGATAAAACTATATTGAAAACAATTATATGGGCATAGAAAAAGCGAACTTGTAGCAAATAATTGCTTTAAACACAATAAATATATTACTTTAAGGATAAAAGACCGTGACAATGATCGTATAAACTATTTCTCAAGACATTTACTAGCATAATGCGTTTGAAGATGGACGCACACACAACAGCAACTCTTTTGGCTTAAATGTTAATATTTACTATAAATAAGGTTGCGATCTTGATCTAAACACCTGACCCATTATGTGCTTACATTTGTCAGTATAAACTAAGAATTGTAGTGTAGAAACAGCAATTCCTCCAGTAGACCGGTTTCGTTGTTACTGGGAACTCATCACGTACTGTTAATATTTACTATAAATAAGTTTGCGATCTTGATCTAAACACCTGACCCATTATGTGCTTACATTTGTCAGTATAAACTAAGAATTGTACAGTGTAGAAACAGCAATTCCTCCAGTAGACCGGTTTCGTTGTTACTGGGAACTCATCACGTACTGTTAATATTTACTATAAATAAGGTTGCGATCTTGATCTAAACACCTGACCCATTATGTGCTTACATTTGTCAGTATAAACTAAAAATTGTACAGTGTAGAAACAGCAATTCCTCCAGTAGACCGGTTTCGTCGTTACTGGGAACTCATCACGTACTGGCCAGAATTTGCCACGGACAGGACTCGAACCTGGGCCGTCTGCTTCGGAATCTGGTGCTCTAACCACTGTGCCACCCTGCCGCATACTGAATAAGCTTTTCAGTTATATAGAAACTAATGCTTCTTTGTTAGCATTTCCTAAATAGCATCCTTTTAGATCTAAAGTTCCAACTAGCCATCCCTAATCTGTCATTGTAGGACAGACACCACACTAGATGGGGAAGTGGTGTTGAAATGAACATTTATTTAATTAAACGAACATTGGTTGGGCGTGCGATGATAAAAATTTCTATAATCAAGGTTGTGATCTTGATTTATAAAACTAATCCAATATGTACATACAATTTTCAGGATAATCTAAGCAATGTATAGTGTGGAAAAGGCAGTTCATTCAGTAGACCGCCGATTAATCAAGTAATTTGTAAAGTAAGTTATGGTGAGGCTATGCACACCGACAATGCTTTATTCATGCTTAGTCACCAAATCCCAATAAGAAAGCTATTACTGAATTTCACTTCTTCGTGAGGTTGAAACAGTCTTACCAGCCGGATTAGGGTTGACGTGAATGTTTCTGCAGTACACAAGATAGATTATGGAAACGATCGTCTACAGGAGAATAGATCAACTTGTGGTGAATCCTTAAGCATTGCCCACTTCAATCTGCATATATTTCTGATTTATAATAAAGTCCATAAGGATAGGGAGAAATTTTTCATAAAGCAAAATTTCTTTATTTCCCAACATTGAAAATGGTACAAATCTGTTTGAATCAAAACATTATATGTGGATCAATCACCCAAAGGTAGTCTGACATTGCCAGCGCAGCTTCCTTGCTATTTTTATCTTATCGCTGCATAACACGACTCCAATGGAGACTAGAAGAATAGACAGTTTTTTTTAAACTGGATTTCCCATTTAAGTTTAAAACTCAGGAGAAGGCAAATCAACAGAACAATTTTACTATGCATTGAATAATTTCGACAGATTAATATGAAATTACGTATTAGGTGTTGCGCACCTAGTAACAAATTAGTTCAAATATGACAAGAAGGATAAACCAAAGACAGTATGAACGAAATGTATAATCTCGTGCACACTCGTTTCATGATAACTGGAGACTCATCAGTAGGAACCGATATTACGCCCTTTACCCACTATATATTTTAGTAAAGAATGCTAGAAATTAGGATGGTACAATCTCCTATACAAATGTGTAAGCCTGCATTAGTGAAGCTAACTTCATATAAAGTCTTCGAAAAAGCTACTTAACCGTAGTATTGAAGTTCACACAATCATATAGGAGATTTTACCTTCCCATTTTCCAATATTCCTCACGCAAATATATAGTTCGACAAGGGCGTAATACCGGCACCTACTGATGAGTCGCCAGTAAGCAAGAAACGGATGTGCACTTGAAACTGTACGTTCCGCTTATCTTGTCTTTGGTGTATCCTTCTGGTGAAAATAAAAAATATCTCACTTTCTAAATTAAATAAATGCCCATGAAATTTCTTATTAAAGAAATGTATTCATGATTTAAAGTAATAAGACAACAAGCCTAAATGTATAAAATAAACATGTTTTCAATAATTCAATTTTTATGAGCTTAATGTATGTATATAGCATATATATATATATATATATATATATATATATATATATATATATGTGTGTGTGTGTGTGTGTATGATTAGTATTCACGGAAATAAAGGCCTTTATCCACTTTGTTATTTGTGTTTTCCTAATTATAAGAATATATATATATATATATATATATATATATAGCGATAATAACACAAATTAAGTTTTTTTTAAATATGATAAAGAAGGACCGTAATCCATAGAATAACATTTATCAATAAATATTTCTATCAGTATCTACGCCCAATATTTGGGATTCGGTAGTGGTATTATCGTTCATCCAATCGAAACTTTATACTTGTCGCAATCAATCACATTTTGAGATTTACTTGATCTACTTATTATACATCTGAAAATTGTGTGTACATTGCGGTAGGATTCCTTAGTGGATAGAATAAAATCTCCATAAAAATCGGGCCCAGTTCGATTTCTCGACGCCAAAATATATGTGCAATACCTGACAAGTTCCCATTAAGACGTCAGTGTCCTTGATCAAGTTGGCATCGCAGATGATGCCACGCTTCTTAAACCAGTGGTTAGTAGGTCATGATATTTTTTCAATTAATTTGAACATCGTAGCAGTGAGGATATATATCTGTAAACTGTAACAGTTTCACTAAATGCTATTAATGTCAACAGTTCATCAGTCAAGGGCTTCAGATAGCAAATCGTTGATATTCTAAACCTTTAATCAGTTTTTGGTATTGTATACGGCGAAGTGTTATTTGCATTCGCGCTAAAGGCAAAGATGACTTTTGGCCAAAGAAACTGGCTGAGATAATTTTGTAAGTCTATGCTTGGATCATAGTCAAAACTGCGAGAATTAACAGGTTGCTCTCTGCGTAAACTATATCCAACAATGAATTTCCGTATGTCAACGTGGTGCCTTCATTTAAAATTGTGCTCAGTCACGTCATATTTGCCTGCTGGTGCAATGGCAGGCTGCACAGACATCTTCGTCAATTGATGCTTAGAGATTTTGATCATTAATCCGCAAACTTGATTTAAATAATTGTTATCATCACCCGCGCAATAAATTATGCTTGATTTAATGTTAATGTTCGTGACTACATAGAAATTGTGCAGCCGACATTTCCAGTCAAGTACAATATATGCGAGACTGCTAGAGGTGAGAGCCGCATATCTAAATTTGATTTCCATATATATTCAATGCGGATAGATCCTCGTTAGTCAGTTAGCCGTCGTACTCTGATGATGATCAAGGAAGGTCGAAACGCGTCAGTACGTTGCGTCTGGCGGTAGTTTTGTTATGTTGTTCGACGACCGGTTAAATACAATGGGATTGGTGTTTACTTCAAGCTCGCAAACTTGACTTAAAGAATTGTTACCACCACCCGTCCAAACAATTATTGTTAAATTATGCTTGATTGTTTCCGACAACTGGTGTTAACAACCTATTCTACGAACAAAATATACCTATAGTAGTATGTATTACTACAAATACGATAAGTTTATATTTATCATTCGAGAAAATGGAAACCTCACAAACACAGACACACAAACACACACACAGAATTAACACTAAGCATACAGAGTTATAACCGACAAAAGATTTAAACTACCTTCAGCTGGGATTTTCCTGCACAGTCTAATTTGATCAAAATCTTCGCGGGATTCGCCCTGATTATTGTATTCATCCAGTTCGTCAACTGCACGTTCAAACTGTGTTCCCTCAAGTGGAGCATGATTCGCGTAGTCGTCGTGTGCATTGTACATTGTAGGCGAGTTTCGTTGCCCCGATCGATAAGAAGTGCCGAAAAGGCTTTCATCTGCAGAGTTAATAAAGAATGGCCAAATACATAGAAGAGATTAGTTGTGTGAGTGATTATTAATTTTGGCAAATTTATCAACGAATCGTATGGATAAAAATGACTAAATAGAATTCTTTAAATCAAGCTTGCGAGCTTGAAGTAAACACCAATCCCATTGTATTTAACCAGTCATCTAACAGCTAAATAGAATATCTCATTCAATGAGCTGATCTCTCATTATGTTTACCAATATAATAAAATATAATTACGGGCACAGTAATGGTGGGTATGAAAGTATGTCAGTGGACATACATGCACAAATACATCAATTCGTGCATACTTACAAATATATACGTTAATAAATTTCTAAATACCAACAATAATCAATTAATTAAACAATAATTGATTGCCCGAGTGGTGGTAACAATTCTTGAAATCAAGTTTGCGTGCTTGAAGTAAACACAAATTCCATTGAATTTAACCAGTCGTCGAACAACATAACAAAACTACCGCCAGTCGCAATGCACTGACGCGTTTCGACCTTCTAAGATCATCATCAGAGTACGACGGTAAATTGACTAGCGTGGGTCAAAGCGCATTGTATATATATGGAAAGCAAAATTAGATATGCGGCTCTCACCTCTAGTAGTTTTGCATACATTGACTTGACTGGAATGTCGGCTGAACAATTTCAATGCAGTCACAAACATTAGCTGTTTGTAGCTTTCGCCATACACATATATATAGACAATACAATTAAACAATAGTTAATTGCGCAGGTGGTGGTAAAAATTCTTTCAAACAAGAATGAGAGCTTGACTCTTGCTAGTCAGTTTTCTGTCGTACTCTGATGATGATTATGGAAGGTCGAAACGCGTCACTGCGTTGCGACTGGCGGTAGATTTGTTATGTTGTTCGACGACTGGTTAAAAACAATGGGATTGGTGTTTACTTCAAGCATTTATACATAAGTACCCACATACACACAATTTATTACATGCATAATAAATACATAAATATATTCATTGTTCCCTTCCTTTGTGCAAAAACAAAAAAAATTATCAGATATAAGAAACATTTCTTTCGCAGTCTTCTCAAATATCTACTAATGAACATATCTTTATATATTAATTGGAAAGCAAAACAAGATAGAAATATGTGAACATAGAGAGAGTGTGAAAAACGGAAACCAATCAAATTGCGTGCGTCACATCCAGTTCAAGCTCAATGCGTGACGCACGAAATTTGATTGGTTTCCATTTTTCACACTCTCTCTATTCTCACATATTTATATCTTGTTTTACTTTCCAATTTATATATAAAGATATGTTCATTAGTAGATATTTGAGAAGACAATGCGAAAATTTTTTTCCTATATCTGATAATTTTTTTTTGTTTTTGCACACAGGAAGGGTACAATGAATTTTATTAAAGCTCGCAATTCAAAAGAACATAAAGATGTACAGACACATATACGTACATTCATATAAGATTACAAACATTCATGCATACTACAGTTAAATACTGTTTGTTGCGAAGACCTAATTTATATGCAAGTATGTATTAGGTGATGCGAACCTAGTAACAAATTAGTCCAGTTGTGACCAGAAGGATAAACCAAAGGCAGCATGAACGGAAAGTATTATCTCATGCACATTCGTTTCGTGCTTACTGGCGACTCATCAGTAGGAGCCGGTATTACGCCCTTTAACCACTATATATTCGGTAGAAGAATGCTGGAATAGGATGATTCATCTCCATGAGATGTATACTTTCCGTTCAGTGCTGCCTTCGGTTTATCCTTCTGGTCACAACTGAACTTATTTGTTACTAGGTTCGCAAAACCTAATACATACTTGCATATATATTAGCTCTTCCCAACAAACAGTATTTAACTGTAATATATTGAATTGAATGATGTCATGCTTACCGCGAAATGTGATAACTGATATCGATCAAAGCCAGAGTGTATGGATTTACTGGAGTAACAGGTGTTCAGAAATTGTTGTAATTCTCAATTTCGGTGAACTATACCATAAATTGATATCCATCAGGTTGGTATCATGTACTGACTCGGTAATCATGGTGCTAGTACCATGTACCTATTCGGTACAATAATGTTGGTATCGGTTACTAACACAATAGCCATAGTGTTAGTATCCTTTACAGACTCCGTATATATATTATATAGTGTGAGTTAGCGTTGAAGTCGCATTTTCGTTGACTTTAGATGATGTTATCTTCACTATTGCAGGTTTACACATTCGTCTAGGAGATTGTACCGTCCTATTATTCCACATTCTTCGACCACATCTATAGCGGTTAAAGGGCGTAATACCGGCTCCTACTGATGAGTCGCCATTAAGCACGAAATTAATGCGCATGAGACTATACTTTCCGTTCATGCTGCCTTTGGTTTATCTTTCTGGTCACAACTGAACTAATTTGTTACTAGGTTCGGAAACATACATACATACACATATAGATAATAACAAATACATACACACCCATACATACATAAATACAAACATAAACAAATATACACATACATACTCACATATATGCATAAACACATATAAACATTCATACTAACATTGCCCACGCACCTACACACAAACATAAATGTATAAATGCATATATTTCATTTTTCACACATGCACGTGAATTGTAACTGCGGATGATCTTCGGACACTGGCTAGTATTAGCGGAAAAAGTATCATGTTCTTTGCATCGAGCTTAGCTTTACTGCTCAGTTAGCACTTAATGTTAAATAGGTTGTGGCGGAATAAGAGCTTGTACCAGAAGCGGAGAGCAGGTTTCGGATGCTAAGCAAAATTTTAACCGCAGGCGCCACAGAACCGGTTGTAATAGATAAAAAGTAACCATTTCTGCCCATAAATGCTATGCCTAATTATTTTCTCTACAATTTAAGTTGAGTCAGAGTCTGACAGTAATTATCGCACTTTTGTACTACCATAAGTAGCGTCCACGATCTCCAATTTGATGGATCTATGTAAATATATTTATACAAACTGAAAATTAAGGATTCTTGCGTCCAAGTTCTTCTAAGCGGCAGGTAAGTTTATCCTGGCTAAACATACAGTATTATTTAATGATTCAAAAATCAGTATTCGGCCAAAGACAATACGGCTAGATTAACTGCCGTCATTCCCTATTTGCTGTATTAAATTGGCACCTTCTAAGCGCAGGTACCACCAGAGGATCTCCTACCACTCGGATCAACTCGGCAACTTTATGATAAAGATTTAAAAGTTGCACAAGGATTCACCTAATTTTGTTAGTTTATCGCAAAATTGGGCAATATTTGAGATAAGGTGAATGTACAAATGGCAAAAGCTGGAATGATAGGTTACAACCTTCACCGTTTACGATAAAATGATAGCAACTTATTCACCCTTAGAGGTCGTGTGTACAGTATATTTTTATGTTCGGTGATGCCAAACGCTAGTGAGAATTGGGCCTTAAACTTAAATATCTTAGACGCATACATTCCTTCGATCAATCCTGGCTCTAATAAATAGTCAATATAGACTTTAAAATAACCATGTTGCGCGAAAGGGAAAAGATTAATTACCTGATTTTCGGATTGCGTACCGAATTGTTTGAATCAACTGTCATAATGATTTCGCAATATATTTCGGCCTCCGGATATGGAGGCCTTTTTCAATGGAAACCACATCACACACAATTGACAATCAGTATGTCAAGTGGAAAATTTTAGTTTAAACTGCCGCATTTATACTTGTTGTTAGATCTGTTAAGCATAGCTTGTTTTTCACTATGTAAGTGTATATCACATGTAGACAAACACACAAACCAATTTGATATACACTTACCTAGTAAAAAACAAGTTATGCTTAAGAGATCTAACAAAAAGTATACATGGGGCAGTTTAAACTAAACTTTTTCACTTGACATACTAATTGTCATTTGCGTTTGATGTGCTTTCCATTGAAAAAGGCCTCCAAATCCGGAGGCCGCAATATATGGCGAAATCATGATGACAATGGATTCAAACAATTTGGTACGCAATCCGAAAATCAGGTAAAGTCAATATAGACTGTCATTAACGAATAAGAATTGATGACGTTCGTAAACATATTTTTGGCTCCGGTAATTAATGTATCTCATTCGACAAGCAAATAATGCTGGCTCCGTTCACGTTTAACGCATGGCTTCAGTTCAATTGCCTAAATGAGCGCTATATTTTTATCTAGCGCCATTTTGACGTAGGACACAAAGAGGATAAATTTTTTGGTTGGCGGAAGCAATTAAAGTCATGCATCATCTTACCTGGATGGTGAAGGATAATTTCGTCTACCAGAATCAGGTCCACGTGCACACTATAATTACTGGTTATGTCACCGGAGACTATAAATTACCGTTCGTGAGAAGGTTTGTGTGCCCAAATGACACATTGGCTTATAAAGTTGACGCTACAGTGTTACTACTTTCACGTACTAGGCAGGTCACTAAGTGAAGGGCAGATTAAATAAATCTCAATTTTCCACTATGACTGAGCGAAATATTGTTCATATACAGTCAAAGCATAACATGGTATATCATATTTATATGGCAAGGAAGCATCATTACGCCTTACTGATTTAATTATACTCATTAACATTAGTATCATAGTTACAGTTTAGGTACCATGCGCTTTATGGTGTAGAATCGTGTCCAGTAGCGACATTAGTTCAATTTTCAAATAGAGTTATCTTTTGATTGGCTTGTCTATTCAATTACACAATAATTGATTGCGCGGATGGTGGTAAAAATTATTCAAATCAAGTTTGCGAGCTTGAAGTAAACACCAATCCCATTGTATTTAACCAGTCGTCGAACAACATAACAAAACCCCCGCCAGCCGCAA
>JAQBSW010008830.1:0-31975 GCA_029291075.1 Eudiplozoon nipponicum
TATGGGCTCTCCCTAAAGGAAAGTCTAACCAAGAAACATTTGTTAGTACATAACTGAAAATAATGTGTAGTGTGCGGCATGGTGGCTCAAATGTTAGAGAACCAAATTCCGAAGCAGACGTGCCCAGATTCGAGCCTTGTCCGCAGCAAATTATGGACAGTACGTAATGAGTTCCCAATAAGGACGAAACCGGTGTACTGGATGAATCAACTTTTGCACAGTATATAAAACTTAGTTTATACTGAGTAAAGTATATACCTAATGGGTCAGGTGTTTATATCAAGATCGCAACCTTGATTTAAAGTGAAGAGAACGTAAGCCTAGTAAATACACGTGCAACTTACCGTGGGCCTTCTGCAATCCGGACACCTTGAAATAACCAGAAAGGCTGATTTTCGGTTGAAGGCAGTGGAACTGATGTCACAGAACAACGCAGTATTGCCGGTCCTCCCGAACTGGCGTAAACTATAGGATTTGGTTTTATTCGTGGAGGTTCTAGAAAAACAAAAAAACAATTTAAATGTCAATTAGTAGAGTTTGATACCGGTAATTTACTTTGCAGCATGTGATGTTAAATGTCTGGCAGGTATATGCCTACACGAGCTTTTGTCAATACAATTAAATAAAAATCACATGTTTCAATTTAAATAATACTAAAGACAAATTATAAGTTATCAAACGGACACCAAATTTTCGGCCTCGGCTGAATAACTTCATTTTAAAACAGTATGACGATTTAAAATACGCAACTACCACATTTCTTAATTTTCGAAAATAGACGGAAAACTTTTTTGTCAACCACGCCAAAAAGCAGATCATATCTTTTGACCTCACCATGTTAGAACGAAGGAAAACAGACTTACGCATGCAACTTTGTAATATATTTTCTTTAAAATTTGATTTTAAACTAGAAATGAGGCATTCAGCAGAAATTGCTGTTAAAAGCAGTATGGATTTTTCTAATAGCACTGAGTGCCTTATTATCGATTTTTAGTAATGTATACTCACACAGATAATTCGATTAAAACGCTGGGAATTGATTATTTGGAATTTTTCGATGCAAAGGATAGATAGCAAATGCGATCCATATAATAGATCGCTTTAGTACACAATCTGTTCTCGACAATTGGTTGGCAAAAACATGAACCAGCAAAAAAATGGTTCAAATACGCGCAACCCAACGTCATGATTTACATGAAAATATCAGCAATATACGAACTTAGGCGTCTGTTCTGCCCTACGCTTAAAGTACCCTATTCGGATTGGATGTCGGAACATAACGATACAGTCGAGAATCCACCTGAACAATAGAGTGACGAGGTCTATATAAAATTGAAAATCACAACCAAAATGAGGATTTAGTCGTCGGAGGATGAGCTGTAAGAATCTGCGCCAAATGTACTCTAATTCAATACTTGGCCGCATCAATCTTTTCAAACTTTTTTAAACTGTTCAAAATAAGCAAAACAGTCATATTTGTTGAATTCCATTTCCAATTTTTAAATAAGATAACAACTTAATTTATATATATATATATATATATATATATATACATATATATATATATATATATAAAATTTATTAAAGTAGATTTATATACTGTCGATATAAATTAATATTTATAAATGGTAACGAGATAAATCGATGAAATTTATTTTCTACCTCCTTAACTGGCACTTATCAAGTACCGCCTGGGATTGACTTTATCGAAACTCCAGCCAAAGCACACTCGCGTCGATGTTTTCTTGATGCCTTCCTCTGCTCCTCGGAAGCTGAGCACTTATTGCAATTTACATTTACACAACTTATGCTTTTAATCACTCATTCTGTAAGTTGGAGCATATTTGGCACTACCTTACAGTATAAAAATTAAAATAATGCCATAAAATTTCATCTCAGTATAATTTCCCAAAATGTCAAGGCGTAGGTTCCAATTCAGATCGAACGCGATGATAACTAGTCCATTTCTTAAGGACATACCAACTCATAAACGTCAATTCATTTATTAATGGAATCTGAGTGTAGAGCTCTGCTGGATGTGTTCAAGTCATTGTATAAAATGCGTATATATATATATATATATTTATACATACATTTGCGGATGACTGAAATAATTAAATTAAATTTAGATAAAATTAAAAGATCTTGTCGTCAATTATCTAAGATTAGCAGACGAATGTATTTAGAAATTATCAAAAAACAAATTTTGCTATGTTAGCGCCTTTGGTCGTTGCAACAGAATAGATTTGCGGGAAAAATAATATTTTAGGTCATGTGTTTACAATTTCTAATTCAATAATCAAATGATAATGCATTTTTATGCATTATATGCGAATCTGTCAATTTTATTTCATTCTACAGCGCAACTACTTGCATGAATTAAAATATACAGGTGAGATGATTTACAATACAAAATAAGACAAAATTCCGATGGCATAATTTAACATAATATCTATAAAAATCAATTGCAAAAATTTCATGTATGACGAATGAGATTCAAAATAGTTATTTTATAATCCACTATTTACTTATAGATATTAATTTTAAAGTATTTATTTCATATTGAGAAGACAAACTAAATTCTTTTGAATTGGATTGATTAATCCTTTCGGCAAATGAATTTATTTTGTCTCAATTTTCCGTTGGGCACAGCCTGATCAAAGCTTAAAGCAGGAGAAATCGTGTTTCCTTGAATAACAAACCTCTACAGTTTTTAGCCTTATCAATCATCATAGGCAAAATTTTCCCAGTAAATCTAGTAAATTGGATAGTTCTAAAACGACAATCATATTTTCTGTTAGCTTGTTTAAGATTTTCTAAACACGGCTTTCGTAAAAACTACGCCAATAAGCATTATTAATTGTAGTTTGACCAATTAAATTATTGGAAAACATTAAGAAGTAATAATAGTTGGTCATTAATAATAAACCGAAAAATACCGCTTGAAATTATATTAATAAATAAATGCCATATTATAGAAGTAGACTTCTATAGAGAAATAAAAATACCTTTAAAATACGCCCTGTTTGTATAAACAATCTGAAGTTTAAGTCCTCCATACGCAAGTCATATTTATGCACATATTTATTTTACTTATCTTGTTTTAACGCTTTATGCTCTTTTTATGATCATTTAAGCCTTAAGATAATTGAATGAGGCACAGCTTAAAATGCCACAAATAATTAAGCCGATTAAAAAATACATTGTTTATATTAATTTAAAGCATTTATATAAATTAGTAATTTGCCACATATTTAGCTAAACAATAAAGGGAACTTAAAATATCAAATTGGAAATCTAATTGAAAACCTTGTTAGTGCATACATCGATCTCTAAAATTATAATAAGCCGCCAAACCGATATCCAAAGCGTATTAGTAAACGTCTGATAATTAATATCATTCATTAAAAAGCTAGTTCTCCGTAAGAGCATGGATGTCACATATAGATAAACAAAACAAACCTGAGTTTTTCAATGGGTATTTTGCTCGGGAACTTCAAACAAAAGCAATGCCTTTGCGTTTCACTGACAGCCATCTAGTTGATGGCTATATTACTGGACAAACGAAATTCCGCTTTTTACAAAATTTCGTCTGCCTAAATCATCAAAGTTATTTGTATCACACCCACAAAAAGAGCAGATAAACAAATACAAAAATTAAAATGCCCTTACAGTATGATTAATAATTATAACAAAAAATATTATAAATTAACTCATTATACTTATTATAAAAGTTTATTATTTTAGGTATTATTTGTCATATTAACCCTACATTTAAAATTAATATTATTGATATATTCATGATTGAATGCACATCATTACATCAAAATATCATAATGAAGCATACAACAACTCGAAGGAAAAATAGTCAAATTATTATGTAAAGTTACTTATAGAAATTCAACGAACTTTCCTTGACTTCAGAACTAATCTACAGAGTGTGAATAATATATATATACATAAAAGATAAAATAAACAATTAAAAATCTCAAATTAATTGTTCAATTTAATTTTTATATTGTTAAATTGATGAAATTTTCGCATTTAATCTTTGGTAAAATATGGTTGCTATCTCAATTTAAAAAAAAATTCGTAATGTCAATCGGGCTAGAAATGAAAATAATGACCCTATACGTGGAACTATGTGGTTAAAGCTTTGTGTTGCTATAAAGCTTTTAATTAAAAGCAGGTGGTGAAATAATTGAGAGGAGCAAAGCAAAATGCATTTGGTCACTTATAAGCCGAAATTTTCCGATACAAAGGTAGGCAGTTCATTTTATCAACATGGCGTATACATGAACACAGTAAGGAAATTATATTCTGCCATTTGTGTAAAATATTTTTGGAATTGAAAATTATGTGATTGTATCGATTGGCAAGAGGTTACTAAATCAAAATTAAAAAAAACTTTTGTTATTGATTAAAAATAAAGCAGCTTGGATTTCAAGATAATGTCTACTTAAACCTTCTTAGTTCTGCTTTCAGGTTGACAATCTAGGTCAGTTCAAATATATCTCCAGAAGAAGCGGAATAAAATCCTTCGTTCTAGTGGTAGACATGTACCACCTGTGACACACTGAGATTAAGAAGTTGTATATATATATATATATATATAGTTATATATATATATATAGATATCAATAGGAAGGGTACAATGAATTTTATTAAAGCTCGCATGTCAAAAGAATATATACGTATATTTACTATTAATCTGCAGGTACAGAGTACTTCGGCAATGATATTCCCATTTATTCTGCTGTTATGACCGACACATATTGGCAGATTGGAACAAAACTTTAAAGTAATCACATCAATGGTGACAACTCATGAACAGTAACTTAATTTTAATCCAAAAACAAGACATGCATAAATACATTCATAATTTTAGAAATTAAAACAAATTTACTGATTCACAAATGTATACTTACATACATACATTCATTAATACATAAATAAATAATTAAATGCACGCGTAAATATATATATATATATATATATATATATATATATATATATATATATATATATATATATACACGTATGCATACATTAATTAATAAATACAAATATAAATGTATAAACTAATATATATATATATATATAGATGTATACTTATATATATATATATATATATATATATATATATTTATTTATATATATATTTATTTATTTATATATACATTCATACATATGTATACATGCATACATACAATCAAACTCACATAAATACATAAATGCGTGTGTTAATATATGCATGAATACAAACATGCGTGCATACATGCATGTATACATACAAACCTACAAAAAAAACGGACATACAAGCGTGCAAACGAACGTAAGTAAACGCATACACAAATAAGCATACATAATTAAATGTATATGAATTTACTTCTAAACACATAAAGATTAAAAAAATGAATCGATGCATACATACATACATTCATAAAAGCATAAATTTATTCTCGAACATGCACGTAGGTGCATATTTCAATACGTTCAAATTGGCATAAACAATTAATTTTTAATCGAAATGCAGACCTAAAAGCATAAACATATATATTTTGGCATAGTGTGTATAATTGCATTCGTTCATACATCCGTATATTACCTCATGCGACAAACACAAAGACATATCTCCTCAAATTCATACAAAAAAACATACATAAATAAAAAGATACACTTATATATACATACATCCTACATATTAGAGGATGTGCGTAAATGTATTAGTAGATAAACCTCCAAAAATATATACCTGAAAACGTATATAGAGCTCAAATTATAAATATGAATGCAACTAATCACAGAGACGAAGAAAGTAGAAATGACCATGCATAAACGCACCAATTCATTTATGATATAATACACACAAAGATGCATACATACATATAAATATTCATATGTAGATACATACGTTCATAAATATATACTCATAATAGATATATATATATATATATATATATATATATAATATATATATATATATATATATATATATATATATATTTAACATACGCTACTACGCGTAAAAATACGCACGAATGAATAAAAGCATTGAATACACACATACGCGCATGTATTATATATAGCACATACATATATATATATATAGAGAGAGAGAGAGAGAGAGAGAGAGAGGCTGATGTAACCTATGCATCGTTTTCTACTTAAACATTGTCATTTTGGTATAATTTATCAAGTCCTTTTTACCTGACCCTATTTCGCGCTAGATTAATTAATATATCGAAATTTAGTTTATTAGCATGAGACAACATTTAACCGCTTGCCAAATATTGCTCGGTTATCTCAGGCAATTATGTTCACATCAGTTAAATTCCGCGCAGAAGTTAAGGAGCAGGATTTTTCATACATATTTGGGTCATTGAAAATACCTTAAAATAACAAAGTAGGATCTTTTTTATGTATTGTTTTGTTTTGTTGCAAAACATGCAAAATTTATCGGTTTAGAACAAATACTATATTCGTAACAGCGTTCGTTGATGTAGCTGACTGTAAAGTGGATTTTGAAAATATAAAAACTCCCAGATAGACTATGTTATTGTTGTCTCTGCAGTAAAACAAGTGTATTATGATCTGGAAAGTAAAACTAATGCCAAAAGTTCAATCATCACAATTAATGTCAGAAGAAATGCCGAATGTAGTAGCACAATCGACGTAAATATATTAGACATGCCAAAATGACTAACAATCTTGAAGATATCTTAAATGAATTTATTAAGCGAAAGTACAGCTAAATACGAAAGATTTGTTACCCGTTCTTTACAAACCGTATAAGTGAAAATGTATCACAGATGTACAGTTGATTTAAGTGACAGTCCTCATTTAATTCAGAAAATAATAACAAAAGATCTGTTTTATCCATTTCAACATTGAACCATGATTTCAAATTTTATATAATTTTTTAAACACACACACACAAACACACACACACACACATATATATATATATATATATATATATATATATATATATATATATATATAAAGCGTATCAATTGGAAGCTTATTGACACTGAACGCTGTCAGACGCTTCAAAATGGTTTTACTATAAATGAGTATCACAGACAAAGAATTTTTCTCAATTTTTTCAGAATAAACAAAGCATTGTATAAGGATCGATCTAGGTGGATAGTTGGAAAATTTGGTCTAGGGGTATGACAGATAGGCTCACCTGAACGATAGGCTGATGAATAATTATATAAATATATTTGTTTATGGCAAGCTCGATATATTGATTTAAATAAATTTTCTCCCCATCCGCGTATTCAATGATTGTTTAATTTTGGAAATATTCAAGTCAATACCACCACACTGGATAGCATGGTCTCTGTTAGATAATGATATTTTTTGTGGCTAATAGGAACTCTAGGTCTAAAGAGATTTCACTTGGCTTCACCATTAATGAAAAGCTAACCAAAAATATATGAAGGTATACAACTGAAGGATGCGTGTAGTGTGCAACAATGTGGCGCGGTGAATTGAGCCATAAACTCCGAAGCAAACAACAAAAATCCGTATCCGCGACAAAATTCTGGAAAGTACGTCAATAATTTCTAATAGGGATGAACTGGGTCTACTAGATAAATTACCTTTGCTGCCTTTTACAGCGTTTTGTTTATACAGAACAAACATATAATAGGATTATTGTTAATATTAAGCTCGCACATTTGATTTAAATAATTGACTTCAAATGTTTATTTTGACAATTTTTATGCATGTACAGTCAAGCTGCCATAATGAATTAAAAAATTTACGAAATGGATTTCATCTTAAAGATGATAGCCGATACGCATCAGTTTAATTATATAAATTTATTCAGATACGGAACAATGCTCAGGGTAATACATATTAAGAAATAAATTTGACGGACTTGAAATAAGAGGAAAGGAGCCATTTAGAAAAAATATTTGAATTTTTGGAAAGGTAAATTAATACTGATGGGATTTGAACCTATTCAACGAAAATTTTGCGCCAAAAATTCATCAAGTAATCGATTTTCGGAGTAACCCAATTTCAATGTAAAGTAGTCACACATAGTCGCCGATTAAAAATAAAACTGGAATATTACCTAAGAGAATTTCGCAGAAAATCTTTGTTGCATATCTGGTTCTGCAATTGGCTATTGCCTATTGCAACGAGAAAGCAATTTTGAATCTGTGCTAATTTGAACAATTCATTTCCGAAAAATATTTCCAAAAGGTAGATTGAAGTCTAACGAACAACATATTCTGTTACAGTATTTACGCATTAAAGAAAACAATTCGAGCGGTGATATTTTGCGCAAATGCAATGCGTCTAAAGCTATTATTTCAAATATGATCAGATAGATAAACATAAGACAGCATGACCGTAAAATTTAATCTCGTGCATATTCGTTTCTTGTCTGTTGGTGACTCATTAGTAGGAACCGGTATTGCATATTTTATCCACTTGTGATTTGGGTGAGAAATGTTGGAAAATAGGATGGCAAATCTTATAGACGAATGTGTAAACCTGGAGTATTGAAGCTAAATTCATATAAAATCACCAGCAATGCGACTTAAAAGCTAACTGACCATACAAAATATATATACCGAGTCTGTAAATAATCCCAACAATATGGCTGTTGTATCATTCTATGTATGCTAAAGTTCACCAATACTGAGAATTACAACTATTGCTGAACACCTGTTACTCCAGCAAATCCATACTCTATGGAGTTAATCGATATCAATTTTCGCATTTCACAGACATAATGACATAATTACAATAAATATACAACATTTAGATGCCTTTTGTGGCGGAGAGCTAATACATATGCAATTATGTCTTTGTTGCTCACCTAGTTACAAACTGGTTCAAATATTACCAGAAGGATAAACTAAAGGCAGCAAGAACGTAAACCATAATTTCATACACATTCTTTTCGTGCTTACTGGTCATATTTGAACTAATTTGTTGCTAGGTGCGCAACACCTAATAATTAATTGCATGTGTATTAATTCTCGGCCAAAGACCGGGCCTAATTGTTTACTGCTAGTTGTATTATCTATTTTATCGATTTATTCTATGACGGAGTTATAAAAAGTTTGCCACTTTTTAGTCTAATTTATAATAATTTTACGCAGAAGAATAATATTTCATCTGATCTATAGGTAAACCAAGATTTTGCAAGTTTGATTATTAACGATATAATTCAATTTTAACGGAAAGATTGGAAAAAATACTTCCAAATTATAACAGGAAATATTTATAAATGTTAAATGCTGATTATAAAAGTCAAAATAAAGTAGGACCAGACACAATAAAGTGAAATTTTTGCGTAAAAATTTATAAGAACATTGGCATAAGAAACATTAGGGTAAATTCATAAACATTAATTGAAAACTCGATATTTTCTAAATCAATAAAATTATCAAAAATCATGTGAAGTTCTCATGAAGTAATAATTTGAACTGCAAAAATGTCCAACAGAAAAAGAGAAAAAATGGATAGGTACACATCATATTCATCGCTGATGTTTCTTACTTAATCAATTCACTACTAAATACAGCATAAACGATGGATTAATGAAACAGAAACAAAATATGTTGAGCAACATTTTTGTTTTACTTATATTTAAAAAATATTCTTTTCAATAGAATAAGAACCGGTACGTACATTTTCTTCCAATCAGTGCTTTTACAAACTGAGCTACTTAACACGAAAGGCATTTTGAGAGAAAAACTAAACAGGAAAGCAATTTTAAAGTTAAAATGGAGACCGTACCTTTTCTGGCCAGGTAGTTAATCTTCGAAACAGGCGTGAAATTGTCCACAAATGCAATACAAACATATGTGCCGAAGTCACGTATAACCAGTTGGTTTAAATTAAAGATTGGGCCTCTGGCTAACAATTCGTGACCAGCCTCACGACGCCATTCTATACGGGGCGGTGGGTTACCATCAGCTCTGCACTCCATTGTCACAGAATCACCTGGCGAAGCTGGATAAAAGAGGGCCGACGGTTCAAGGAATTGTGGTCCATCTGTGAAAATGTAAAGTAGCGACTATATATCTTGCTTAATTTTAATTGGTTGCTAAAATTTGAACCTGGAAACATGATTAAATAAAACCTAAGCATCAACTTTTCCACGTAAATATTATTTTAATGGTTGTACAAGTGCACCGGACAAATTAAAACACGATTTGTTTAAAAGCTTTTAATTACAAAAACTTTGTTATAGGGTCCAGTCACTTAGTCGCTCATAGTACAAATAAGAGCATATAAACTTTTCGGTTAGGCTGAAATAACGGACTTGGCACAGTCGAACCATGAAAGCCCTACAGCCTATAATTTAATTGCATATATTCAAACAGAGTTAGCCAAATCGAATTTTTCGTGAATTTTGTTATCGTCAAATTATGGCAACAATAGAACAAAATCTAATAATTTTAACTATTCAGAAGGATGGAGGAAACGTTTAAATTTAAACAATTTTCTACACAGGTGATTTCTTGCTATATGAAAATTTAATTTTTAAGTACATATTTTAAAGTGTTTGGAATGTGGTCGGCTACGGCCGATTTAATACGCAATTGGTTAGCCCAAAAGCCAAATTTGCGATGCATCAAACATTTTTAACTCAGTGCATTTGATCTATATCTAAGAATGCCAGGTTCAATAGACATCAAACGTGAACTTTTCTAGTAGATTTGTCAGCCAATGTCTATGTGTTAAACTAAAAACTTTGGTGCGGTTTGGTGATATATGCTTCCGTAAACTGGAGAATATGCATCGGCATATTATATTAAAATAATAAAATAAATCACAGTGGCTTGTTAAAGCGTGATTGCTGCATTGTGCTTGTCGATTTTTAACTTCCATCTTTGTTATCTGATAACCTCTTAAGAGTAATCAATTAATATTGTACAGAAAATGGCCGTAAATTTTCAGTCAGATTGCACAAGCAATAGAACTATGCTATTGATAAGTTAAGGTAAATATGAAAATTTTTCCGAAACGTTTTGGCTTCTGGATAATATTCGTATTCATATATATATATATATATATATATATATATATATATATATATATCTTATTGTGTCTGATATATTTCCTACTAGGAAAATAATACACATTAATAACAAAGGAATTAATGACCATATATTTCGAGATTACTAAATATCACTTTACAATCTTTCATTTATAAACATTCTGGGTTTTTAATTGAGTTTGTGGGTGGCTACTGGTTTGAATTAGTTTACTTCTATATCTTGTTTGGGCTGATTGGTTAGCGTATAAGCGTAATTGTCTGTGTGTGTGTCTGTTTTCGTGTAGGAGTTTTTCTCGTCTTATTGCAAAGTGTTATCTGGGATCTCAACATTTTTTTATTGATGAATAAAGAGTTAACCAATTGTATCCCCTTGTTCCGAAATTTTGTTCTATCCCCTACGTAACAGCGTAGGTGTGCGGATTGCATTATTGAATACTATATTATTTTGAAATTTCTATGGCCTTATATGCAGCTGTATTTACTTCTTCAGTTTGTTGCCCACAAAATGATATATATATATATATATATGATATATATATATATATATATATATATATAGTAATGTTTCCGATTTTGCTATGTGTGGAATTAGGAAATTGGCCAAATTTGCTTGGTGCCCCATTTCAAAGATATTATCGAAATAGCTGATTTATTTGACGCTTCAAGCCTCTGAATCAATTTCTGCGGCAAATGTTGTTGGATTCTTTTGATTAGTTGCTTCTTCGTAAGTCCCATATATATGCTACAGAGTATACATAAGAATTTGAATAATATGAATGATTTGGAGAGAATTGGCAATTGATCTTTGGCATCCAACCTCATAATTCTCTGTGTGCTGAATGTGATATGAACTTTGGCACTAGGAAAATTCTCCTTAGTGATTACATTTAACCGCCGAGCAATATTGAGGTCAATACTTTGTCTCTAGATGGTAAGTTTAGGAAAATCTGCTTGAAAGTATCCTTTTTGGCACGAATCTCTCATTATCTTATTTTGATATCAATGAACCGCTCTCGGTGGCTCTTTATTAGCCAAGTTTTCCTCGGGTAGCCCAGTTGTTTTTGTTCAGAGCAGATCATCCTGATTCTGTTTTAAACGTTTTTAATTAGGTTTGTTTTGTGAGATATTGGAAATCTGCTGTTGTGGTGAATGTATTGCCCAGAGAAATATATATATATATATATATATATATATATATTTGGGATTTGCAAAAATGGCAGACAATGATTAGTGGGTTTTGAACATCGCGATAATTTGGATTTCGACCAAAGTTATCGGATGACTATAAAAAGTATTCTCGTGAACTACTTTGGAAAAATATGGAAAGCAGCCAACGTCAGATGGCTTACATGCATGGCGAATTTTAGGGCCTAAAATCTTGGGCAACTCGTTAATCTTCTCGTGAAACATCATATGAAAATGATACATTCCAAAATATATTCCGAATGAATATATGCTCTCCTGTTGCCCTCGATCTATTGGAAACGGGGTTTATTTTTTGGCGGCATTTTCGTTTACTTGTCGTCAGTGCAGTGGAATTGATTCTTTACACGTTGATCTCTGAAATTGCACACACAATATATTTCCGCTTTTTTGACAGACACAATCAGCCTATGTCAAATTATTGACTAAATCAGTGCTTATGATCAATTCAATTAACATAAGCCCGCCTCAGCGACGGTTATTTGTTTATATTTTTCCAATTGTGTGGCAGACAAGCTGGTAATTCACGGATAATAATTGAAAACTGAAGAATTTATATTCCTCATGCTTAATATAGCGATTCTATGAAACATTTCGGTTATCTTTGTCGGGATCCGCGCAACTTATAATCATCGAGCATCAAATTATCAGTAAAATCTCGCACATTTACTAAATAGAGATTAGCCTATCAATTAACTAATTTTTTCAACCTCAGATTATGTTTATCAGTGTAACTTACACCTCCTTAAATCAAGTTGGCGAGCTTTAAGTAAACACCAACCAAATGTTGTATTTAACCAGTCATCGAATGACAATGACCAACTTCCGTCAGTCACAAGTACTGACGCGTTTCGAACTTCTTCGATCATTATCATAGTGCGACATCAAACTGACTAGTGTGGAAGAAACTTCAACCTGTACACATTAAAAAGGCTAAATTGTGTATGCTTCTCCCATTTGTAGTAGTTTCGCATACATTGTCCTTGACTGGATATATCGGCTGCACAATTTCGATGCAATCACAAACGTTAACTTTTTGCAGCTTTCGCCAAATATAAATAGATAATACAAGTAAACAATCATTTATTGCGCTGGTAGTGGTAAAATTCATTAAATCAAGTTTGATAGCTTGAAATAAACACCAACGCCGTTTTTGTATTCGACCGGTCGTCGAAGTAGTTTCGAATACATTGTCCTTGACTGGGTATATCGGCTGCACAATTTCGATGCAATCACAAACGTTAACTTTTTGCAGCTTTCGCCAAATATAAATAGGTAATACAAGTAAACAATCATTTATTGCGCTGGTAGTGGTAAAATTCATTAAATCAAGTTTGATAGCTTGAAATAAACACCAACGCCGTTTTTGTATTCGACCAGTCGTCGAAGAACACAGCAAAACTATCGTCAGTTAGTAAACTATATTTGCATTCGCATTCATATGCATACACACTATATTTTGCCTCTAATGATCTACGATAGTCACGAGTTGCTGATTGTGGTCTAATTTTAAAATATACGTTGAAAAATTGAACCAGCAAAGATTAAGGAAACATTATCCAGTCCACCAGTTAAACCCCTTGGTCGATCTTCCGAAAATAACTTCGACGAAAAGGGAATGGTCGCAATCAATTAATACCGTTGGCTTGTAAAAAAATATGCGCATTAAGTGTATTACGGCGTGGTCCTTATTTGAAAGAAATCTGCATCTTTCAAATCCACACAATGCTTAATTGGACATTGAATTAAACATATGCTTTATTGTGAACAGATTAAAAGCATTTCAAATTGTGTTTGTAACGGTGAAGCTAATCCGGTGTACGTACAATTTGTATTATTTGCGCAGTTTGAGATGTCTATCTATTTAATAGCCACCTAATAGAAAGGTGTGTTAACACACGTACACACACCCAGCCTTATGTAAATCAACAAAACATTATGATAGTGTTTTAGAGCAGCCAATCAGCAGTGACAGTCTGGTTTAGTCATGCATTACTTAAGCAGGTGTGTTATATGTTTAAATAATATACTTAAAATTATTCAGTGTAATTCAGTAGAACATTTAGCTTTTTGTAGCAAGCACCAATCGGAATGCAGTTTCCGTAGCGAAAGGAAAACCATCTTTATGAGGTATACTGTTCAGAAACGAAAGAAACCGTTTACGCGCCTCCGTACCTCCTGTCGAATGAACTTAACAGTAGTTCTTCTTTTCGCATGATTGATGAAGGCGGAAAATGTTATTTGACATGTAAATATTTTATTAATTTTATTCAAGATATGTAGCCTGCTATCTTGTTTTAAATAATAGAAAAGTAAACAAAGGTGCAGCAGGGCGGCTCAATGAATAAAGCACCAGATTCCGAAGAAGACCTGTCCAGGTTCGAGCCCTATCCGCGGCAAAATCTTGGCAGTACGAGATGAGCTCTAAATAAGGACAAAACCGGTCTACTGGATGAATTGCCTCTTATGCGACTGGATTGCTCAGTGGTTGGAGCGCCAGAATCCGAAGCAACGTGCCGAGCTTCGAATGAAAACTCCACTATGCAAAACTCAGTTCATACTGACAAATGCACGTGTATAATGAGTCAAGTTTTACTATCAAGATCACAACATTGATTAAATTTAAAACAAACTAAATAATTTTAAACTTTACTTACATTTTACACGGATAGTAATTGATGCCTCTCCTTTTTTGTGTGAGGTAGCCGTGCATGTGAACACGCTGTTGTGATTTTCTCGAGTCACACGTAGACTGTACCAAGGATCTGATATACCTTCAACTTTTTTTCCGTTTTCGTACCATCTAAAACAAATTCATGAAATTAAGATAACATATCATGCCTATTTTTATATACTATTTTACGTTTAACATCCATTTGAGTATAAAAATTATATTTTACATAAGTCAGCTAACACTGGAAATGTCGAACCGAAATCATAAGTGCATATACGAAGCACACACAAAAGCAAACATGGAATTTCCCAATTTCTAGGCACTTAAGATATTATTTTTCAGATTCAGCGTCGGTGAGATAATCTATGCATTATCTGTGTAAAATTTCTTTTTTTAAAGGTTTTTACAAGTGCACTAACGAACGCGTCCGATTGTTTGTTATTTATTGTTATATGGTGTAAGCAAGCCGTATAAACTAATCCAATATATTTTTGTAGATCTTTTTATAAGAAGTCCACTTCATTAAGCCGAGTTTGCGCGCTTGACATAAAAAGCAATCCCTTCGTATCTCCTCAGTCGCGCAACTTAGCTAAACACTCGTCAGTTTCTCTCAACGACAGTGGTTTGGCTATGTTGCACGCAAAATTGATTTTGAGAATTGTAATTACCACCCGTGCATTCAATGATTTATAATCAACCTACTGTTTAATTAAATCTGGAAACAATACGGGCAGTTTTTGTGTCATGCGCAGAAAGTTAAAAACATAACGAATATATACACAAATATATTTTTTTTAAATGTACAAATTTGGATCTAGAAAATAATTACATTTTCATTTCGAAAATAAGTAAATTTTGTCAGATGATTTAAAAAAATTCTTCTGTTAAGAAATATATTCTCTCCCATTCATTTTGCATTTAATTGGATTTAAATATTAAAATTATGCAGTAAAATGCCTATGTATTCAATATTTTTCGTAAAAATAAGTTCTTATATTATCTGTTTTTTACGAATTATGTCGAAGCCAATTTTAAGATTGTATAAATAGTATAAATAATGTTCATATATATATATATATATATATATATATATATATATATATATTCCTATCTTTTTTTAACTTTCGTAAAAACATTTGTTAAGAATCACTTATATGTTACGATTATCGTAATGGATTTGCTTTAAAAACCTGAACTTAATAAATAAAAAAAACAGCAGATCAACAGGTTTTTTTATAAACTACATTTTCTATGACCTACACTGCTAATTTGATGCCAACTTAACCTTACTATTTATTGTTAGTATATCGTTATAAATGTTAATAGTAATTTAGGTTAATGTATATTATAGATATTTTCAAAAACCTACCGATGTTTAATTGTCCTTGAAAAACTGCTTCACTAACTATAATTATTTTGTATAAAATAAATGAGATAAAGTGTTCTGTATGAAAAATGTTATGCACTAGAGCGTTTGCCTACTTTTTATGGAATCTATGTAAAATTTGACTGCTGATGATACTTTGCGCATCGAAATGTTTCACAAATTGAAATAGATTGGCACAAAATCCGACAACCACTCACGATAAAATCTACATGTCAACATTTAAAATTACAGTAGCTTTTACTTGTTACTTGCGATAGGCTTAAATTATTAAACGGAGCGATCGTGAACTGTATGAATATTATATAATAATATTTGCAAAAAAATGTAGACGCCAATTCAGTACTGCGCCGTCACTTTAAAGTATTCTCGTAGTACAGCTTGCAAAGAATGGCATTTTTAGAATTATTTGTGTGAGATTTGTTATACTTATCTGAAGACAAAACTTTCCAGAAATAATTTAAATTCAAACCGTTACATAAAATAAATACGATCATTTTTTGACGATTTTGGAATACTAAATTTCTCCATTAATAAAGTTATTTCAAAATAAATATTTTAATTTAATACTAATTAATGTTGAATTGTTTTTCTGGATTACCAAAAGCTTTTTGATTTTGCATATTGAGACGGGAACCGTTTATGCTAAATTCTTCTGTTGGTTTGCTGAACAGATTAACTACAGAAGATATTTTAACAGAAAATAAGGCAAAATATGTGGGCTACGTATTAAATAAATAGGTATTTAAACAAGAATTTGTACAGACTTTTATACAATATAAAAAAGATAAAATGAAAAACTGGATTTTAGATAATTTATTTCTGAACTCGATTGCGAATTTTAGTTAAAATATCAAAAATATATTTATCATTATTAGACTCACTTAATATGATACATAAACATCTCTCAAATTTCGAATAAAAAATTAATATTGCGCTTATTATAAGAGCACTAGTTAAAATGTGTAAATAAATGCAAAAATGGTCGTTTATTATTTTATATACTCCGCCTGAAGGAAAGTCTATTTTACGGAATGTATTTATATGGCTACGAATTGCGTGTATTATCGTAAATGTGTGGCGCAGTAGAAAGTCACTGACTCTAAAGCAAATGTGCACTGGTTCGAATCCAGTCAGTGGCAAGTTCTGGACAGTACATGCAGAACTAACATTAAGAACAAAAACGGTCTATTGAATGAATTGTCTTTATTACCTCGTTCAATGATTAGTTTAGAATGGCAATATATATGCTATTTAAATTAAAAAAGTAATCGAAGCATTGTGATAAAATAGAAAATTATAATTAATCACGTAAACTACTCAACGGTAATGAATATTACAAATTATGATCTTCTTATAAATAGAATTATAAAATGAAATTTGAAAATAAATACAAGCACAATAACTTATATTATAAATGTAAATATAAAAAATAAATATTAGTATGAATATTAATAATAATAAAGAAATAAATACATATATAAGCGTTAAAACAATAAAAACGAAAGTATAAACATATATGTAAATAGAAATGTAAATATAAAATATGATATATATTTAAATATAAATGTAAATATGATGTGATTACATCTAAAAATATTTAATTAATAAATTTATTTACATAATTGTAAATAAAATATTCATGTGAGATACATATTTATCAATGGTACCTCCAATAATCATAACACTTTAAATTACAACTATTTACAAAACACTGTTAAGCATTACGAAATGATTAATTACTTCTCTGGACGTAGGCGACATACAAGTAACAAAACATAGTTTGGATATAAAATAGTATCTAAATTATTCTAAATTGCATTTTCGTCTTGTTTTTTGCTATTATTAATAATGTAAATTTAAACAAAATTTATATTAATATTAGCTTCATCAAATAAAAAAGAATGTCACTTACTCCCAGAAAAATGTGTTTGGTCTGCCGTGGGCATCACAATAGAATGTAATTATGTCGTTGTCTGTGAACTCGTTGTCAGTCTTTGATGGTTTGATTTGAATCGTCACAATTGGCGGATCTGTAGCATAAAAAATGATAAATAATTTTATTGAAATGAAATAATATGAAAGTTAGCTTTTCAATTTATCTGACATTTTCAAGGAAATACGTTTACGAATTGATGACATTGTTTTACAGTGCAAACGCATTTTCATATATTAAAATAATAATCGATCAGATTAGTCGTATACTAAACTTATTTTGTAAAATATAGTATAATATCGAATGCATCTTTTTTAAAGTTACATGTATATTTATTCGTTCAATGGTGTGTTTTTCTATTTACACATTATGGTTAATTTGATTTCATAATTGTTTCTACTTTAAACTTTTAGGAAATGTTAATTTCCGATGTTTGTAAAAAATTCGTATTAGTCAAATTACCCTACCTTTTTAGAAGTTGATTTACATGATTTGCAGCAAATTGAATACGCACAGAAAATTTTTTTCCTAGAATATATGTAAATCTTTTACGCCGTTATGAGCGTAACATTATGATTTTATTATGCAGGACCTACACCGTTGTGTAACATAGCTATGAGTACATAAATCTTAAGAGTATTTGCTTTAAAATATTTGTGTCAAATTTATCAATTTAAAAGACAATGAAAAACAAAAAATTGACATTGGTCTTTTATTCGTAATTTAGAGAATGATTTTGCATTTAATATATTGTCAACTGATTGTTAAATAAACAGAGCATCTGAATTGTACCCTAATCGCATATAGCTAAAGCTGTTCTAATCTTGCTTAAAAAGAATCACTTTTCCTTTGTTATTCTTAATACATTTAAAAAGAGAGTCAAGAAATTTAATAAAATTATTTTCTTTGTAATATATATCTCTTAAATTTCGAAAAAAATGCAGATTTTTGGCCAGTAAAGCCAAAATAGCTTTACGAATTTTGCATAGCATCTGTTGGAGAACATAATTTAAGAAAGCCAAGTAAATACCCATTACGTGAGCTAGGTAAATTTCTTTAGTCTATCTCCTCGAAGATTAAAATCACTGACATTCCATTCATCTGATTTTTAAAATTTCTTTCATAGATTCCATTAATTCGGAAGCGGGATTGCTTTCAATCCATAATACGTAAAAAAATAGTTAACTTGCCTGAATCTAAAATTAAAATTTGACCTGTTAGTAACTTTAGCTGTGATTTAATTTGATTAAATTTAAGCATCTACTATTTTACCGAACAGAAGATTTTTTTTTAAATTTAGCAAAACCTATATTTGAATCATCAATATTTTATAAATTCGCATTCAACTGCAATATGAAAAAAAATAGAATTAAATTTGATAAATTGATCAAAAAAAAGTAGCTGATAATCTCTGATTCGCCGTTTTATAATTTTGACATATCTTTCCGAATTTAATTTTCATTTTTTTCTAAATAATTCACAGGAATCCTTCTATCTCTAGTTGAAAAATTAAAGCAAATTTCTTCGTGAAAATATTCTGCATTAATTTTGCCGTTGATTACTATTCTACATATTTTCCTGCTTTATTTAACGGTAATGGAATTACTGGGTGTACAGAAAGCGCAAACATATATTCAGGTTAGGCATAGAAATAAGCAGCGAACTAAATCCGATTGAATATGAGGAATATCAAAGTGCCGTTTGTACACAAATTTGCATATACTGCTAAGACTTCTTACATTTCATTATAATTCATTATTATTTAACGAGTCCTTCAATTATAATTTTTTTAATTCTCGTTACACGTATGTTTGTTACATTTGTTTTATCTTGTTTATTTAAATACGCCACTTTAAGTTTCTGTAATTATTCCTTTAACTGGAGCATTTGTTTTTGTTAAAATCTATTTAATCAAATGTGCTAGCCATAGACATTTTGCTTGATTTATGTAATGACACCAAACATTTTTGTCCTCTCATTTGTAATGTTTCTAAATATTTTAAAATGAACATACTTAATATTTATTAACCTTGTCCTTTAGAAATTATTCGTGCTATAGAAGCTTCATTGAACACATTAATAGGTTCTTTAATGTTGCCTTTCTTAAATTTTAATATCCTTCTTAATTTTTCTGTATTTATTTTCGGTCACATTCGCCTAAACATAAGGTTAACGTTCACGATTAAAATATTTCAAGAATTTAAAATATTTTTCAAACATTATTTAAAACTATGCGCTGGTACTCTATCACTTTATAAAGGTTTTAAAATTAATTTAATTTTTTATCTTTAAAGTTATGCAAAATTTAATAAATTCATTTCATATTAATTTATAAATAAAGAATATACAGTGAATGGATAAATGCAATTTATGTCTTTTCATGTGTATTTACTAGTTTGATGATAAAATTATATATTGTTAATTAAATTAAAAAATGAAAAAAAGCATTTCTGAGGTTATAATTTTGGATAGTGACCATTATATTATCGATTTGGTTATTAATTACGTTTGCTTTGTCTTAACTATTGATTATTTTTTTCAAAAGGCATTTAATTCATAATTGATCTATAACATTGCTCAATATTTGCAGCGAACTTTTTAGTTTTATCATAAATTTTACGTTTAAAGCAAGGCTTGGAGGGAAAAATAACATTTAGTTTATACACACTTTTCAATTTATTTTTCCCAAACAGTCTTTTCTGAAGGTTTTAGAAAAAGAAGTTCATTTTTATTAGTTATATTCAGCTAATATTTTCTCATAAATATTGTATATGCGTGCGCGCACGTTTATAGTTATAAAATTATTGAATAGCAATTTTAATAAAAGCCGAAATCTATTTAGTATACAGAACTAAATCTATACCTAATTTATCAGTTATTTTGTAATGTGGCAAAATGAAATTTTAAAGCTTATTTTTGTATTTCATATATTCAATGGCAAAACTATTCATCATAATAAAAGTTGGTATTTCTAGACTATAATTAATAACGCAGTTGAAAGGCAAAACTTTGCAAGCTGTAATTTGATAGCCCTTTTCTAAAAATATAATTACATGATAAGGCGTGAAATTGTTACACGGTCTTTTTTAAAATTTTGCGTATCCGAGGCCAAGCAAATCACAAATTATTTCTAGTCTCTTCAAGAACCACCTTCATTTAGAATAATATAAGAATCGAAAGCGGTTTCATCTCATGTTTTTTCTTTTTGAACTACGGTTTAGGGCGTAAAAAACAGGTAAGTTTTGTACATGTAACCAGTTTTTCAAAAAATAATCTCAACCCCTTTTTATTGAAATCATAGATTTTTTCCCGTACTCATTTTCGTTTAATTTGTATATTGAGAATTCGTTCTGTTGTTTTATCTTTGCACGATTAGAATATAGATATTTGATTTTTAGGTAGGATTCTCATCTAGCAATCCAACTAACCGAAATGAGCAGTTTTCTTCTCATTTAAATTATAATAATTCGTAATTATATTATACTATATTCAGCAGAATCCGGACTTTAAAAGTATATAATAACATGGATTATAGAGAACACCTGATCACGTTATTGCCTCAAGACAATTTGGAAAAAATTTGTCAATGCAGATGTGCTCTGATGTCTATATTCTGTTTTGAAATTTCTTGTCAAAAACAAAAATTCAATCGAAAAATGTAAAAATAGAAGCTGTCTTTTTAGCATTTTCGTTTCTGCCGATAAATAACAAATATACCATTACTTATCAGGGATGATACAAATTGCGACATTAAGCATATACTATGTTAAAAATATATATCAAAATATATATCCATATTGATCTGAAATCCAATAGCAGAATTTAAAATTATATATTTTCTCAGGACTAAATAAACTTCTAATCATTTAGCAAAGCAAATTCATACAGTTTCTAAAATGAAAAATGTTTTTGCGAAACGGGATTAATTGAAATTACCCGATATGCGTTATGTCTAATGCAGTTTTTATTATTCCAGTAATTTTCTTTCTTTAACAAAATATTTCGGCTGCCTTATTTAGTTGGTCCATCCTCAAAAGTTTAACAAATGAAACTAAAGAAGCAAGTTTCATTTGTTAAACTTGTGAGGATGGACCAATTGAAGAAGGCTACCGATAAAGGTAGCCGAAATATTTTGTTAGAGATAGAAAACTGCTGGAAAAATAAAAGCTTTGTTAGTCAAACCGCAGATCAAGTAATTTCAATTCATACAGTTGACTGGTTTCGACCTAATTGAGAACAGTTCAATGGATATTATATTTCGCAAATGAGATATAATGAAAATCCTACCATTAGTATTCAAATTGGCATAACTACTGCAAGTGCCACGGCGTCTGTTGTATAGTGACAGGCCTGGTGTATTTATTTAGAGTTTGAAGGATATGTTAACCAGCAAACATAATTTGGTATCAAAATTAAAATTGTATTTAGTAAGCAAAACAAGTTGTGCCGTGTATAGAATCTCATTCTTCGAAGAACGCACCTCGGTTCAATTTCCGTCGGCTAGCAATTCCGGATAGTAATTTTAGAGTATCGAAAATGGATGAAATCAATTAAATTTCCTTGTCTCTCGATGCAATCTTTATTTTATAGTGAAAAATAAACAAAACACACACACAGATATATATATATATATATATATATATATATATATATATATATATATAGTACTCAATCCATGTGCAAAATGAAAGAAATTTGATCAGATACAAGAACCGTTTCTTTCTGATATTCTTTTCAAGTGCCTGCAAATTAACATCTCTTTATCTACAAATTGAAAGAAAAAATGAAATCTAAACAGGTAGTGAATGTGAAGGGAACAACCAGTTCAAGCTCAATTGCCTGAACTGCCTCTACTGCTTGCACAAATCCGACTGAAATTTTTTTATCCATAATGCTTTTTGTGTGGCTAACTCCCTGCTGCTGTTGTATTTAGTAATCATGATAAATTAATGCAATAACATAATGAAGTAAGCCACATTCGATGCTTCATGGATAAATAAATTGCAGCCGGAATCATGAAAGCAGCAAATGCATGTACAGGTATTGGCCTGAAGTGGAGGCTTTTGGCGCAAAACATAGATTGATCCCTTATTTCATACACTCTCTATGTTTACATTTTACTATATATATATATATATATATATATATATATATATATTCTAATTAGGAAGAAAAAAACATTTATAACAAAGTGGATAATGGCCATTTATTTCGAGAATACAAATTTTCGCTTTACGATCTTTCATTTATATACATTCTGTGTTTACATTTGTGTGTTAAATGCGATATTAACCTTAGCACTAGAAAAATTCTCCTTTGTTATTCTAGTTAGCCGCCATGCAATTATTGAGGTCGGTACGTCGCCCCTAAATGATAAGTTTAGGAAAACCTGCTTGATGTTATCCTCTATAGTGCGAATCTGCCGTGGTCCGATTTTGACAACAATGAACCGCTATGGAAATTTTTTGATTATCAAAATTTTCTTCAGGTAGCCCAGTTATTCGGCTGCAAGTATAACAACTCCTGATCCCTTGTTGGGTATGGCTAGTCGTATGGATTTGCCTGATTGTAGTTTTCGGAGTTCGTCCATGTGCTTTTTGTGATGACTTGGGTGCCTTTGAATTCCTTCTTGTATTGTTCTAGTGCGCTAACTATCTCAGCTTTCAGTCCTTGTCCATTGAATGCCTGGGTGCGGTGACTTTTTTAAGTCATTTTAGAATTTTTCGTTCCAGCCTGAATGTCAATAGCGTTGCTTTCACTAACGTTTCTCTTGATTTGGCAGAATTTTGTTCCTAATGAGAGTAATACTTTCTGGTTATTTGACAATATCTCCTTTAAATAATTGTGAATAAATGCGTCTGGATTTGTAGGAAATTTGTCCAAGTCCCTTGTGAGAACCTTAGTTTAATTGTTGGCTGTTATTTTCATCAACGTTTCTATCTTCGTTTTAAAAGCAGCGATACGCTGTCGTCTTGCATGTTGGCGACCCTGTGATTGCATGATTCTCCCAGCATCTTGCAGTTCTGATTAGTTGTCCTCGGTGACATTAAGCAATAAGCGGCTTATAAGTTTATTTGTCGGTTTCTGGAGGAAACAAAAGACTACACTCGGAAAAACAACATTCGTACACGCAAAAGCAAACAATGCGAACAGATGCTTAACTCTCAAGCTATCAATACAATAATGACAAGATCTCAGAAATCACTTCGCAATACAACGAGAAAGAAATTTACATGCAAATAGACACACACACAGATACAAACGCCTACACACTTATTAATCAGACCAAACAGGAAATAGAAGTAAAACCGAATCGGATTTTGTGCCACCCATATAATCAAATGAAGTTCCAAAATGTATGTAAAAGGAAGATTGTAAAGTATAGTTTAGTATTCTCGAAATAAATGGTCATTATCCACTTTGTTATTAATGTGTTCTTTCTTCCTAATTAGAAATATACTGTGTAATATTCGCAGGAAGTTGACATTATACAGAATATATATATATATATATATATATATATATATATATATATATATATATATATAATTTAAAAAGATTTCCATTTGTAGATACTTAGATGCAATATGAGAATAAAACGGTTCTTGCATCTGATAAGATTCCTTTTCCTGTTTGCACATGGATTGGGAACTTTGTATTTTATTGAGATTGCATTTAAAAAGAATATACAGATATATATATATATATATATATATATATATATATATATATATATATATATATATATATATATTCCTAATTAGGGAAGAAGAACACATAACATAGTGGATAGCGCCATTTATTTCGAGAATACTATACTTGCTCTACAATCTTTCACTTATATACATTCTGGGTTTACATTTCAAAATGTGGGTGGTAAAAATATGACTCTGGTTTTCTATTTCTTGTTGTGGTTGATTGGTAAGTGTGTATGTATTTGTGACTCTGTGTGTGTGCCAGTTTCCATGTAAATGTCCTTCTCACTGAATCGCAAAGTGATGTCTGAGATCTGGTCATTATTGTATTGATGGCTTGAGAATTAACCATGTGTTCGAATTGTTAGCTGCTACGTGTACGAGTGCTATTTTTCCGAGTGTAGGCTTTCGTTTCAACTTGGTAACAGCGCAAGTGTGGAATGCAGTGTTGAACGCTCATATTGTTCGGAAACTTCTGACAACGTATGCGCATATGTTTTTTCCTCTTCAGTTTGTTGCCAATCCGATTGAATGTTTGTTGATTCTAGTCGAGGGCCTGTTTGGTCTTGCCTGGATACTAGTAATTTGTTGTTGAATTTTGCTATTCTTGGCTAGTTGATTAGAATATCATGTTGATGAAACTTTTGAATATTTAGGTCAGGTGCTTGTTGTTTTATATAAAGGACTTCATAAAAAAATAATAATTTTTCTGATTTTGATATATGTAGAATTGAGAAATTGGTCGAATTGACTGGGTGCCCCGTTTCCAATATATGATCGAAAATAGATGATTTTTCTGACGGTGCCAAGCCATTTTTAATCAATTTCTGGGGTAAATGTTGCTGGATTCTGTTTATCAATTGCTTCTTCGTACGTGAATGATTTGGAGAGAATTGGCAATTAATCTTTGGCATCCAACCTCATGATTCTGTGTGTATTAAATGTGATATTAACTTTAACAGTGGGAAAATTATTCTTAGTTATTCTATTCAGCCGCCGTGCAATTATTGAAGTTGGTACGTTGCCTCTAAATGGTTATTTTACGAAAACCTTCTTGACGGTATCCTCTCTAGTGCGAATCTGCCGTGGTCTGATGTTCACATCAATGGATCGCTCTGGGTAGTTGTTCATTAGCAAAATTTTCCTGAGGTAGCCCAGTTTTTCCTCGATCTTGTGTTCAGAGAAAACCGTCCTGATTCTGTTTGCTATGTTGTTTACTAAGTTACTTTTTTGGGATTTTGGCACACTGCTGTTGTAGTGAATGTATTGCCCGGTGAAAATGGATTTTCTTTATATGGCCAGTATCAAATCCCCATTTTCTTCTCGAATGAATTTGATGTCTAGGTAAGGAAAACTATTGTCTTTCTCTACCTCGAGAGTGAATTTGATATCTGGATCGGCTCCATTTGCTTGTTTGAGGATTTTGGAAGGGTCTGTTGCTTCTGAGATGAACAACAATATATCATGTACATGCCTTTTGTAGAATGTGTAATGGTCAATTATACATTTTAGGCTCGTTTTTTCAAGATGATATATGTATACATCTGCCAGGGGGGGGTGCAATGCAGCTTCCCATAGCTACACCATTGATCTGGCGGAGGTATATCCCTTCAAATGTAAATTGCACGTTTTTTGTACATGCCGATATGCGGTCTTTGATGTTATAGGTGTCTATATGGAAATCATAAAACTCATTTTTATAAGGTCACACAAGATCTCCCCTGTCTTATCCAGTGTCAATTTGTCATATTTGTTAGTACCCACATATACAAATGTAAACCCAGAATGTATATAAATGAAAGATTGTAGAGCAAAGCTTAGTATTCCCGAAATTAATGGCCTTTATCCGCTTTGTTATTGATGTGTTTTTTCTTCATAGTTAGATATATATTGTGTAATATTCGAAGGAAATGAACATTATATATATATATATATATATATATATATATTGATCAATAGTTATTGAATATGCTTTTTGCAGTCGACAAAATCCCAATTAATAAGATTAATATTTGTGAAATGTGCGACAAATAGTTACCTAGAACGCAAAGCAGAATTGGGCTAGGAGCCTCACCATGAAGACTTAACAAATACGGTCATGCTTCAAAATGTTACATACCAAGTGCAAGCGGACACGTTCAAAATTAATGCTATGAGACATCACGTTCTTACGAGAAATTATGCTTTATTTCTACATTGGAAGGTAGACGTGATTGTTTATATTTATGTTTGGATTAACGAATATATCACTTTCTAGTTTAGATTATTGGTCATAGATGATGTTGTTAATGTTGTAATTAATAATCGGTATTCCGTGGTTTAATATCGTTCATTCTCATAGTTATATGCCTTTAATGCATATAACTTTTTAAAATTCGAGAATCGAGTGTGTCTCCTATTAGCCTAAGTTACGTTTTACTAGAACGGAATGTTTGTTAGATAATTCTATTTAGTCCAGACATAGACGTTTGCAGAATCAGCAACATTTGCTAGGAATATTTTTCATATTATAGATCATTTTTGAAAGGTTAACAATTTATGATTGTGCCAACATAGAAATGGCGCTGTCGACATTACAATCAAGCAAAATGCGATCCTCATTTTGTTTGCAAATTGTCAAATTTATCATGCTGGCCGAGCCCTGTTTGTCAGTTTTCCATTGTGATTTATGGCTTATAATGAAAGTCGGAACAAACCAGAAAGGTAGAATGTAGCGAAAATTTGTTGACCGCGCCATGATGGAAATTATTTAAATTAAGGTTACGATCTAGATACGAACACCAGCCCAATTATACGCAGGCATTTGTCTGTATAAACCAATCATTTTATAGTGTTGGAAATGCAATTCATCCAGTAGACAAGTTTCGTATTTTTTGCGAACTCTTCACTTACCTTAATCGCTGCCGCGGCAACTACTGGACAGTACATTAGGCATTCCAAATAATTTCGAATGGATAATTTGTCTTTTCTACATTATCAAATGCGCCGTTTGTACTGGCAAATGTACCTCTATATTTGGACTGTTATTCAAATCTAGATCGCATCCTTAGTTTAATTACGCGTGTGCAACTGACATTAGATTATCTGTTGTCCTACTGATGTACAAACGTGAAGGGTACTTTTATCAAGTCAGAAAATTTAAACTAGATAAGAAATTTTTATGCTGACTCATGCAAATGATTCTTTAAATCAAGTTTGCGAGCTTGAAGTAAACACAAATCCCATTGTATTTAACCAGTCGTCGAACAACATAACAAAACTACCGCCAGCCGCAACGCACTGACGCGTTTCTACCTTCCATGATCATCATCAGAGTACGAGGAAAAACTGAATATCGATGATCAAACCGCATTGAATATATATGGAAATCAAATTTACATATGCGGCTCTCACCTCTAGCAGTCTCGAGCCACATATCTAAATTTGATTTCTATATATATTCAATGCGGTTTGATCCTCGATAGTCAGTTTGATGTCGTACTCTGATGATGATCATTGAAGGTAGAAACGCGTCAGTGCGTTGCGGCTGGTGGTAGATTTGTTATGTTGTTCGACGACTGGTTAACTACAATGGGATTGGTGTTTACTTCAAGCTCACAAACTTGATTTACAGAATTGTTACCACCACTCGCGGTTTATTTGTCTAAATATATTTGCAAATACCACAAAGATGCGTTTTATGAAGCACCTTACGTTAAATGTCTCAACAATGATTGCATTATTCTTAAGGATAAGCATGTTTAATCAATATAAAATTATCAATTATATTGGTAAAAACCTTTTTAGAGTATACTTAGATAAAATTAAACCAATTAAATGCAACTCTAACTTAAAAAAATATTAAATATACACTTTCGGCCTACTCATGGTTTATTTAAAAAGATCAGAGAAGTTTAAAGATTGAAAATTTAAAAAAAATCTGACGATACTTATATATTTTAGAGGAAATCATGACCTACAACGTTACGAAAATAAGCTAATCGCACGGTTCTCCATTTAAAAGTAAATTCCAAACAATATAAGTTTTCAAATTATAAAGCATATGATAAGGTTACTTAGGCAGGATATAGACATGTAAAATTTTATACTCTTTGATTTATTTTTTAAACAAAATTAGACATGAAGGAGATTTTATTACATTTTGTAAGCTTATTAAAATTTTTAGATCTGTTATGCTTACATAAACATCTTCATACTGCATAATTGTAAGCATAATTTAATCTATATTTCAATTATGTATATGATAAGGATTTTTGGGTGTGACAATATTTCTGATTCTTGTGGGTGGAATTGCTTTCCTTTATTTTTAATGTGTATTAGGAAAGCTTAATTTATGCTTCATCAAAATGGATATTGCTTTCACAAAAGCAGTTTTAATTCTTTATTATTTCCATAATGGTGTCATATTTACATAAATACATTGGGCTCAGCATATTTTCAAAAGCGATGAACTAGAGAATTGCATGTTTTCTAATCAATAAGGTGTGAAAACTAAAATCAATATATTTTAAAGTACATGCGTATTGACTTTATTAGCGAAATAATAATTGTTTTAAAATCTTTATCTGGTTTTATTTTCATTCCATATTTTCCTGCATTAAAAAACATTTAGTGTAAACTTTAATATAATTTAGTTCTTAAAATAATTTGGATAATTATTTAGTTTGAAGTTCTCATTTTTCTTATGAACTCTTGAATTTTATATAATGCTTTTTGCATTACCTCTCTATAAATAAACATTTAGAGATTCTTTAAAGTAAAAAGAACATTGACTAATTAAGTATATATATATATATATATATATATATATATATATATATATATATATATATATATATACTAATAAACCATCCACTAACCACAAAAAAGGCTGTGCTTTTAAATGTGAATTCTCTTCGTAATAAAAAATATATTGTGTATTATTTGATTACTGTTGATATTGTAGAGATTATTATAGACCGGGATCAGCCTTTTACCACAAAAGATCTAAAAAACATTACATTGAAAATAAATATGTTAGTGCTAAACTTCCTGAAAGTATTAAGTTCCTCGAAGCGTGTATACAAACAGATTTGACAGCAAGAATATTCGTTAAGCAATGCTGTAAAATAAATAAAAACTATCCAATAAGCTTGAAAGCCGCCTATTGCTCGGGAATATAGAAGACAACCAATCAAAACAGCAATGTATTTTCAATAACTCATTCGTTTATTTGAAGGAGAAAAATTTCGGTGTCTTTAAAATTATGCTGGAAACGGTGATATTAATAACGAATGACAATGAAAAGAATGACCAAGAAAGATATCTGAATAAATTCCTTGTTCGATCGAAATTTTTTATTAATTCTCAAAATGTATACACAATAATTCAAAATCCATCTTGTCGAATCATCAGAAAGGGTTACCTTCTTTAGGAGCAAAACTCGGCATCAGTAAGAGAAACTTGAGCGAACGCGAAATCATTGGCATACAGGCTGAAACTGGAAGCTTCTAAAACAAGTTTTAATATAAACATCGGCCTACAAGTATTCCATGAACAAGGAATGAATGCTGAGACTGTTAACGCACAAGAACAATAAAGAATAAATTTCCAAGGCAGCCAAATCATCAGAAAGGAACAATAAGACGAACTAAGGAAATTAAATTATACAATACTATAAGGTTTGTCGCATCGGAAAAAGATAATTTTTTACTGGAAGCTGACACATCAAGTGTGCCGATGAATGAATAAAAAATTATGCATTAAAAATAAAACTAGACAGAAAACACAAAGATATCCCAACGAGTATGGAATCACAAATAATTTTTATTTAGTCTAAGCTGGGATAACCTGGTTTTATTCAATGGCTGACATCAAAAACAGATTAGAACTATTGAAAAATAGGCAAAAGCAAAATATGTAAGACAAATCAAAATAATAAAATCATAACATTTACAAGAGCTCCTCCCTTCTGTTATTGCATCTAGTAATTATTTCAAATTCTACGTCTAGAGAAAATAAGTGTTAGGTTTCAACGATGAATTGCGCAATTGCAGACATGTATTCACCATTTTATTTAAAACGAGTTTTTAAGTTTCAGTGTTCTCTAATTCGAGTAATTAACTTTCTGGTCGATCGGCCTACGCAAGTTGATCGACAACTTGCGCATGTACATTGTTAAACAGTATTTGATGTCGACATTAACGGAAAGTGTGTTAACTTGAATAAAACTCGTAGTTTAGCTGCATTACATGTGCCTGTTATTGCCGCTTCAACTTTCTTTTGTGCTTTTCGGGAAACTGAATCTTCTTAAGTGGGATGTCTTAGTTAAATCGCTTTCTTTCCTTATCCGAAATACATCTGTTTCTGTTGATTTCCCCTTTAAATAATTGATTCGATTAATTGTCTACGATAACCATTAAACATTAATTCGGTTATTCCCTTAGTATATTTGTTGTATTTTGAATCTGGACTAACCAACCGTTCAATTCTTGAAAAGCAGCCACGGGCTGTTGATAATTTATATTGAAACGACCCCAAAGTGCTTTAATGAAAATTCTCTGCACACCATGTTGGTTTGTGGTAAATTGGTCTGTTTAGCTGAACATTAGTATCTTTCTTCGGTAGTAAATATATGAAAGGCAGACTAAAATCTTTCTGCTCTGATGCGAAGTTGATGATATTATGCGTTTTGTCGAAACTTTAAAGCAATGTTCTGTCTTGCGACCTGCTCTTGAGGACAAGAAAAACATCATACACATACCGTATATATTGAGCACATTTACTTATGTCGCTCCTTAGTTTTGTGCTTTATAAAGAAGACAGGGGGTTGCCGATTGTCACGCCATCAGTCTGCTTCTGGATGCTTCAATTGAATGGAAGCTGTACGTCTTTCGTTAATAAATAAATAAGTTTGCGATGTCTATGACCTGGAACTGGAGATGTTAATATGTCTTGTTCTACAGCTGAGACTATAATGTCAATGTTTTCGTTAATTGTAACATTTTTAGTCAGAAAGTTAATATCATAGGACACCATAATCTTGTTTTTAACATTTATATCTTGAATT